>OY759270.1:38400269-38662769 GCA_963662155.1 Lamellibrachia columna
ATTGGTGGGAGGTTGCCGTCAAAACATGTGGGAGATGTGAAATAGAGACCCCCATGCCACACACCCCCATTAGGGATTATTAGGTTTCTACTAGGAATCGCAGTGGTTTATAATTATGGCAAAACGTGCATTTGCTAGGTGAACGTTACGTGGGCGATATTGCAGTAGTTTACCGAAGGTCAACCCTCCACTGACGTTTTACCTCAAACCACGACTACCAGCTGAACTTTTGCAGAATACCAGCGTAAGTCTCTGCAGCTGACAGACGTATCTGCCGACTCCATTCTGTAGCACACTTTTGACAAACCCACTCGGAATGGTCGCGTGAGACATGTCTCCTAGATATTTTGCTACTACCTGGCGCCCTCTTTTGGCAAGTTCCGTTAGCGTATCGCTCTCACCCGAAAACTGTCCAGAAGAGGGAGGTATCTCGCGCTCTACTTTACATTTTCGGGGAGGGGGGATTTGGATCAGGTTATAATTTTTCCAACAATCGTTTTCTAGTGGTGTGCGCAAGATAACGATTCCGATTATATCATAATTATACAGTTGGTTAAGGGGATCAAGTCAGCTTGAAGGCGCAATGCTGGTATATACCAGAAATGCGCAATTCTCGTATACCAGAAATGTACTGTAAGCGCTGTCCATTTCTTGGAGGTACCAGAATTGTACATTTCTGGTATACAAGAAACGGATCAAGTCAGTTTGAAGGCGCAATCCTGGTATATACCAGAAATGCGCAATTCTCGTTGTACCAGAATTATCGAAATGCACAATTCTGGTATACCAGCAATGTGCAATTCTTGCATAGCAGGACTGACAATTGGTGCAATTCTCATTATACCATAATTATCGGATGTACATGTGTCCGGCTGTGTCCGGCACAATTCTGGTACATAACAGAGCAAAAGTAAAAAATACTGCCATCTTCATGCGCCGGCTACCGTAAAATCGAATTTTATGTCGAGGCTTCGCAGGAGTGTCACAAAAAGCCTGTGTTACGGCGCCAGTGTAGCCTGTAGGCCAGTCATGATATAAAAAAATAGAAAGATAAGTTTGCTCAATGCTAATAAAGTTCCATTAAATAAATAAACTAAATGATATCATGTCTTGCAGAAATGACAGGCGCTGCAGATGTAGAAATCATGTTTTTTTTGCACATTTCCAGTTGTTGATCGTAAGTGTAAGAATAGTAAAAACATGAGGACAAATTTTGAAGAAGATATTAATATTTTATTAAATAATATTTGTTTTATTCCTGATCTCATCCATCCATCTCAGGTGTTGTCTTTCATCTATCGCTTGCATGCCTCCTTCTTTTCCAACCTGTCGTTATTATCATACTGAAGGAACGATGCACAAAATACATAGCTATGATAGTAAAATGCATCCCAAATAAGCTTTAATGACTTTGATATAGGAATGTTACTCTTTACTTGGATACTATATGAGTCAGAGTATAGACTACTGCTAAATTAACAAAATTACGTATGTGTGTATAATATATATAAAACCAACATCTCAATTCAATGATAGCAAACTCTTCCACAAATATGTGGGTAGCCCTGAAAAGAACTGTTTGGTTTGTGTGTGGCTCTGAAAAGAGCCTTTATTGTTGTTGTCTTCGGGTGGTTTAGAACCGATATATCAGTGATATATGGGCACAAATGTTGTGGAAGGCTGCTGTGGTGTCGGTACCAAACCTGTCTCGCCACATCCTCTCGTCGAGGTAGCTTGGCAGTTGTTCCGAAGAAACACCTTTCATCGCCTTGAACTTCAGTTTGGCTTTCGCCCAGTAGCTTTCGATGGCTTGAGTATGTACACCTGTGGCTGGATCGACGAAGTTCTCGCTGTGGTTCACAGTAGCGTAGGTGTAGTTATTGTTTCGGCTCAGTTGACGGTACGCAGCTCACTGATCGCTGTGGATGATCGATCCGGGCAGCACGACACGCTCGATGATGGGGAGCAGCGTCACCGCTCGACGGTCTTGTACGAGCTCCATGTAGCCGACTCCAGGTGTTTTTGAAGTGTCGCAAAGGCCGAACACCCACTGGTCCGATGGAGGGACTCGACCACGATGGTACTTGGGCTTGTGCCGGAACAATGACTCGTCGATCTGCACGATGACATTAGCCCCACCGAGAGCTAATGGATCGTTGATGAGATGTGCGGAGCAGACCTCTCGCAGAAAGAGGAAATGTTGCTGCACGCACTGACGAGACACACCAAGTGTTTCTGCAGTCAGCTTGAAGGCGCAATGCTGGTATATACCAGAAATGCGCAATTCTCGTATACCAGAAATGCACTGCAAGCGCTGTCCATTTCTTGGAGGTACCAGAATTGTACATTTCTGGTATACAAGAAACGGTCATTCATTATTATGTTCTCATATAATACTGCATTTTAGGCAGGTTATGAGGGAACAAACAGAGAAACAAACACAGGCACAAACTGTTTTACAGTATAGATAGACAACGAATCGAAGCCACCAGAAGGCACTTTCTAGAAGAGATCACACAAAAACATTTATTTGCATACAAACAACATTATATTTCAAAATTATTCTTCAGTCTAATATAACAGATAGGGCAACAGGTTGAAAGAACTTTTTGAATGCACCAATCATAGGACCATTATAAGATTAATCACAATACTTATATATAACACTTAATGCAGACATACACCCTTCCACATATAAGCAGGTATACTTTATATATAATATAAGCTCTTGAAAATAGTGAGCCATCAACAAGCACACAGACTTACTACAATGCACAATCATAGTGCAATAACTAATCTCCTATGTGTACGTATATATAAATACCTGCAAAGCATAAAACGCTCTGAACAGTCCTAAGGACTGAATCTTTACTTTCAAATATGTTACCAGATAAAAATAAAGAACTAACTATGATATCACACAGGTTTTCTGTATTATTTGCATAATGCAATCTTATTAAGCAATGTGTATATGTATAAGAAAGCAGTCTTGTGAGTTTGCAACAGCTATGTGCTTTCTCTGGTAACTTTTAATAATTTCCTATAACTTAGGAAATTCAATTAAAGTTCTGACATTTCTGATGTATCACAACAGATTTTATATAAAATCACAGAAAATAAAAATGCAACATGACTCTGACACAACCTGATTGCAAAAGTAAAAAGTTAAGAAAAACCTTATCTAAATACAAACATCAACAATTATTGCAATAGATAAAAACAAGCATCTAATGTATCTGACTTATGTTGCTTGAATTCAAGCAACTATAATGATGACATACTGTCCCTGAAGAATTCATGCACAGGTGTATGTGGCAAGTGAACAAAACACTATTGACTAGTAGTATTGCCACCACTGGAAATAGCAAACAAGGGAATCTGTATGCAACTGCTACCCATACACAACATGTAGAAGCAGTTCGTTGTAATTTTGTGGCATTTCTATCCCTAGTATGTATAAATTAAAACATTTGTCATGTAACTCAAACTTTGAGTGGCTAATGCCTAACATAAAACTTCAAACAAATATTTAGCTGCTGAGTCAGCACAATGCTTTTAGAATCATTTTGTTTTTCGCTCCTAACGCCAGTAAGTCACTAAAACACTAAATCCAAGCTTACAAATCAATTTAGAGGTTTTACGCAAACACACTAATGTATGGTAATACTATTCAGTATTTACCACCATTTGATATTTCTTTCCAGCATGCAACATGAGCACCAAACATCAAGTATCACTTTTCATATCATAGTGACATTCTTTGATTAAAACGTGTCAGAAAGTCCATTTTCAAATTCTTGGGACTGTATCTCCTGGCCTTGCACAGATTAATTCAACTACAACTTCAATTTGATTCAGGTAATGGTTGACAGTCTGTTTATGATCTACAAGTTACACCAGTATCAAATTGCTGAACCTTTTAGCTTGTTCTGATGCAGAAACGCCTGGTTGAATGAACATTTAAAAAAAGCAAGGTAGTGTAGTGAAATGGCGAGGTGGTGTAGTGAAATGATGAAAGTGAAAAAATCATGATTTTGGGGCAATGTACCTAACAGTTAAAAAAGTAACCATTTACAACTCCAATCAAGAATTTCACATTAGTTTTTTCACAGAATTGTTTCTAAAAGTCTAAGATTCTGGTCTCCTGTGAACATGTTGTTTTCCTGATGGCTGACACGTTGACCATGGCAACTAATAAGTGCTTGGCAGTTCTTAAAAATCAACTTCCGGCAAGATGCATTAAGTGCTTTTGACCGACATGAAAGGGCCATCAGGTATACACCGAAGCAATGCAAACTCTTAATCACGCGAACTGCTACGTCAGAATGGGAGAAGTTTTGTAAACAAACATCAAAATATGTTACATAAATTGCCTATAGATGCAAACAGCATGGTCATACGCTATTGGCAACAACAGGACTACCTGGGTAGGTGTTTACAAATAGATTTTCGTTTGGTGAACGGCCCATGAAATGAAAATGCTGTGTGTTATGTAAGAGTATTGCTTGGCCCATGAAATTTCGAAGTTGTATGTTCAACAAGGTCTTCTTAGTGATACTCATGATTGGCGTGATATTCTTGATTGTAGTTGCAATATTCTAGTAAGTATTATAGGCCCAAAACCTGGACACCCTGATAACTTATTTCTTATATTCACCTTTGGGATGGAATTAGTGAGTCATACTTTGCTCCCTACATACCTTGTAAAAATGGTGTAATAATAGGGACAATTAAAAGAAATATACAATGAATACTGTTCATTAGACTCAGAATGGTACAGTCTGGTACTGCTGAAGTACACCTCATGTTGTCGGCTCTCGAGTCTGCAAGGGAGAAATAAATATACAGTGTCATACAAGTTATACTAAACAAACTGACAATTTGTAATGCTGCGAAGAAAAAAGTGATATACTACCGGGGTAGATAGCTTTACAATACACCTGGAAAAGGACAAAAACACATATGCATGTATGCATTCATTAACTAACAAACAGACATAAAGACAGTCATAAACATATGCAACACCCCAATTCAAAACCAACCTTAAGGCGAAAATTTTTTTTTATTCACATCACCAGAAACAGCTATTTCTTGATTTGATGATTTGTTGGAAAAAACAGCAAAGGCACTACTCACCATCGCAAAAAAATTTAAACTCGGAAATAAGGCTTTAAAGTTTAAAAAATAGCCACAAGATGTTAAATTATATCATTTTGAGAAAATCCCCAAAGAAATACATGACATACATATAAGTATGACAATGTCACTGATAACTTTAAAGGTCGATTTTGGTTAACATAAACAAATTACGTCTGCTACAACACCGTGAATGAATTAAGCAAAAGTTGAATGAGAGCCTAAAGTGTATTTTTTACACAAACCCTTCACCAATTGTAAACCCAAAACCATGATTTTTGTTTCCATGTAAGCTTGTGCACGTAAAAAACTAATTTTTTTAAAATCTACTGACATACTGTGCCAAGTCATGCACAAGTATTGGAGTTGGATTTGTATTCAGTGTGAATTTTAATATTGCATAATTATGCAAATGAAGTCACATGACTACATAGAAAATGATTCTGCTTGGCTTTTAAAATGTCATATTCTGAAAGAGCGGGTTTCAAATATGCAGTAGAAGTACTTTACCGAAAATAAAAAAATTATAATGTTTGATCATGTCACTTGAACGGGCTGTAGCGCGGAATCAACATTGCCACATTATGGTAAGTTTTGACGTGCAGTGTCACATATAGTATCATGATTTGTCCTGTTGAATTAGATTTGCTCAGCATATCATGCGTTACTGAATATCAGAGTGAGGCAATAGGGGAGGAGGGTAATACAAAACATTCAACTGGCACAAACTACACAGCACACGGAACGTCTGGCATTACAATCTGACTTGTTCACTGATTTGATACTCACAGACAGGGTGGCAGTTTTTAAATCTCTGCTTTGATCCAAGTACAGAGTTTCTTCTTGCTCAGACCCAGTAACTTATATTTGTTCTTGAGGCTGTTCAACCCATCAACATTGAATCGCTTTGCTCCAGTAAACAGGTACTTGAATCTGAGGGGACATGTTGAAAACACAAAATAACTCTTCATCAGCATGTTCCTGCAAGTGGATAATTTTTAATGAAACATTCATTACTATGTCAACTCATTTATACTTTTTCTCTTTACATCCAGTCAGCAAGCATCAAGGAAGAGAGCATAATGACTAAAGCTGGTTTAGCTGCTTTCATAATTACAAATTTCCATCCAATGATGCAGAATTAACCAAATTCAGTAATAGTAAAGAACTTTTCATGCCATAAATGTGGCACAAGACATTATCAACAAGAAGATGTGAGGAATCCATAGTTTATGAGTCAGAAACTCGATGCATGCAGTAGACATAATAAGAAAGCCCAGTTGGTGATGCCAGGATACTGTCTCAATCAGAACAATTTCTTAAAAGCAGTCTGATTGTTTTTTTGTAAATTCATGTTACACAATATAAATTATATCTACCAGGTATTGTAACATCTTGACTGCCCAAAAGTGTTTAAAAAAAATCAGACTGTACCTTTAACAGAAATTTCATAAAATACAGCAAAAACCAAAGGGTGAAGGATCTGTTGTATGTACTTACCGTTGTGGACTCGGTACATTCTTGACATGTCTCATCATGGTGTATTTGGCTATGTCGAGTGGATAGCGAATTAATTTTAAATGGTGGTGGTGGATTCTGAAACAAAATGTGATCACATTTATGCTGAAAAACAAGTACATAAACAAGAAATAAGTAATGATATTTGTCTTAATTGTTTCTTTTTCTAAAACTATATAATAATAATATAGTTTCATGCCTCATATTATAGTCATGTCTCATTTATCCATTCTTTGATAATGTTTTTTTAAATAATTTGCATGCATTTGTGTGGTAACAATTTGCATACATTGTAAATCGCATCATTAATCTGGTTATTCTTGTTCCCATTTCTGCACACTGGAACCAAAACTACAAATGTAAGAAGCACCAAATCAGACAGTTTACAGTGTTTACATTACAGCTGCATTCTTTGTTCTTTGATCCTCTCAGTTACTGGAGATTAAAACAATACCAATTTCAAAATGTGTATAACTAACGATTATTCATAAATCTTTCTTTACTTGTAAAGTTAACGATTTTGTTAAAACATAATATAAAATAGAATTCTACAGCAGTATGACTGCTCATCCTCCTCCATTTTGTTCACAGTATTTATTCTTTCATCAACATGCTGAAATCCGTCAACTTATGTCATTTTTTCTCTCTGACATCAAATGGCATCAAAACATGTCTTCATACACAAGGGATCCTACACTCACTGACACAAAGGATCCTACACTCACTGACACAAGGGATCCTACACTCACTACCACAAGGGATCCTACACTCACTGACACAAGGGATCCTACACTCACTGACACAAGGGATCCTACACTCGCTGACACAAGGGATCCTACACTCACTGCCACAAGGGATCCTACACTCACTGACACAAGGGGTCCTACACTCACTGCCACAAGGGATCCTACACTCACTGACACAAGGGATCCTACACTCTCTGCCACAAGGGATCCTACACTCACTGACCCAAGGGATCCTACACTCACTGACACAAGGGATCCTACACTCACTGACACATGCATATCTTCTTATCTTGCAAGCCAACCAGTAGAAAGTTTAATCTGGACACAGCAGAAATGTTGTAGCCCTCAATAGGGCCTTATATCTGCTCAAAAATAATTTTCCAGGCAGCAAAAATTTGCCAAAATGGGATAACGTCAAAATAGTGTCCCATCCCCATATACAAAAAAGAATCATCATTTGCACAAATTTACACGAACCTGTTATAAAGATCATCATCCTCACCACCCCAGCCAAAGAATTGGTTTGAGAAACCATTGACAAGCTGGAAGTGTTCCTTCTTCAAAGCTGCAACTCCACCAAATATTGCAGCATATGGCAACCTGTCAATGACACAAGCTTTAATACAAGACCATCCATCAAAGTACGAATGGCTTAGAATAATTACAGTTAGTGAATACACTAGTTAGCAAGATCAAGGAATATGCCATGGTAAAGGCAATACTTATACAATGATTATGATGCAGAATAATAATGCTGGTAAGTGGTTCTTTTTAAGTAAGTTGTTACAAATAAAATTTATTGAAAACAGTTTAGTAATAAAAGAACACGCAGAGTACTTTATATATAGATAGTTAAAGATACAAATCAATATTAAGATATAAATCAATACAATTATAGAAAAAAATATTGCAGCATAACAGAATATAAGTGCATAACTAACATACTAGGTAATAGTGCAGCGCACTAACTGGCAACTGTACAATAACTACTACAAACACACCATGAATATACTAATGTATGCATTCAAACATGCACTTATACAGATGCACACTTCAGAGTATGCTCAATGTATTATGCACGCATTTTGATCTACACAGTAAATAGAATATTATATAAATGGCAAATTGTTTTTTACAAACACATAGAACCAGACTTGAGGTCAATTACATTGTAATTGAACCGTCAATTCCAATTCTGGATTTGTAAGTGGCGTTTTGTTTTCACTAGTACATGTAATTGGAAAAATGTGAATTTTAAATAACTTTTTTAATTACATCATGTAACTTTTTAACTCAGATTACAGTCGCGCCTCGTTATTCCACGTCCCATTATTATGTGGAATCGGATATAAAATGGTTGGTCATGGACCCCGATTTTCTGCCACCAGGGGTGAAATGGATGTGCTTGTAATTTTGCCAGTAATGTCCATGTCATTGACCACCGCATCGTGAAATATTATATACAGTGTCAATGAATGTGGAGTGTTTCGCTGGCGTCGGCTTCAGCCAGGCGACTTGCCGTGGTAATTTAGACATCAGAGACACATCAACCAATTCCCTCCTGCACCTTTCAATCAATTAAAAACATTGAAGTTTAAACAGTTTATTCTATGTAACAGGCAGCAAGAGCGAGTTGATTATTGCACAAAGTTAGATTTGTTTGGGTGAATCACAATGCAAAGTGTCTCTCGGGGATGGCTAAAATACGTCCACACCATGCAGGAAGACGACAATTTGTGGTGAAAGAAAAGATAGAAAAGATAGTGCCCCAAACAATGCCGTTTTGAACTGGTTCGTCCAGGAGAGGCAGACTGATGCTGATAAGTGGTCTGGTCATGAAAGCACAAGCGGAGAAGACAAGGCCATCAATGGTGCTGCATCAAATTTACTGCCAGTCAGGGTTGGCTTTGGCGATGGCACAAATGACATGGGATTTCACAGCATAAAGTTTTGGTGAGAAGCAATCAGTCGACTAAGATAGTGCTGCGCAATTTCTGCCGAAACTCATCACACACATCGCCGATAACAACCTGAGCGGGGTGCAGGTCTATGATACAGACGAAACTGGCCTGTTTTCAAAATGCTGCCAGATCGCACGTTGGTTATGAAGAACGATGTGTGCGAAGCAGAGGGATTTAAGCTGGAAAAAGGTAGAACAACCCTTTTGTTCTGTTGCAACAAGACCGGCAATCACAAACTGCAGCCTCTCTGCATCGGAAAATATAAATCACCAAGATGTTTCCACCACGTCAGTATGATCGACATGCCACTTGCATATATGGCCAGTGGATGATGACTGCCATCTTCAATGAGTTGTTCCATTCCGTTCGTGCCGTCTGTCAGAAGCCATCTGCGCGAGCATCGCCTTGAGGAGAAGGCCGTACTTCTCCTCGGCAACTGCCGTGCCCACCTGCCCGCTGACACGCTATGTTCACCTGATGGAAAGATCACTGTGATGTACCTCCAGGCGAATACAACCAGTGTCATCCAACCACAACCATTAGATCAGGGGATCATATCCTCTTTCAAGCGACACTATCGGAAAGAACTGGTGAAAGAGATGATCTTGTCAGACACGGACATTACACCATTCCTTAAGAAGTTCTCCTTGAAAGACATGTTCCTTGTGGCTGGCAGGGCAAGGGAAAGTGTGACATCAATGACCATCAAGAATCATTGGATGCAGGGATTCGCTCCAGCATTCCCTGATGCATCGTCCGATCCACCCGTGGATAACGTAACATCTGCCGAATTCGACTTCCTCAGATTTAGCGAAGATGACATAGAAACAGCTGAGCAAAGGCTGAGAGAGGAACTAGACGTGGACCAATCATTGGAAAATTTAATCAGAGAATGGACTACGATTGATGAATTGTGCCCAGTTACCGCACAATTAACCAACGAACAGATCTTGAGTGACGCAACGTCCAAAACAACAGATGACGACGCAAACACGATAGTGGAAGAGATAGCAATCCCATGACTCCCTTCACCATCGGAGGTAGTGGCTGTGTTAGTGACTGGTCTACAGTGGATCGAATCTTGTGGTAGTGACTATGTCAAAGTGATGCAAACGTCCAGCTTCCTGAACACTGCCAAGACAGATCAGCTTGCCAGCCACAAACAGAAAAAAGTCAGACTTTTTTGCATTGACAGTGCATAGTCATAGACAACACTAGTATTGTTCTGAACATGCTTTTTAGACTGGTCATTTTAATCCAATAAGTCATTGTCATTTAATCGTTTGTTTCACTGTTAAATTACCTTTGTTTAGTTGTGATGTTTCGGCATCTTTCAGCTGACTTCATCAGATGGATATTATGCTGGCATTGGATATTACTTTGTGGTAAATGTATGCAAAGTGATTTTTAATCAATGAACTATCGATTGTACCTACTGTCGTTTTTAATCAATGTTTGTACTGCAAGTGCAAACTTGTATGCATATGTTCCGCTGCTCGTCTCCAGATTATTGTTTAACTGCTGGTGGCAGATACTGGAACACCGAAATTGTGGACCCCTACCACCACGCTATAACAAGGCTCGACTGTATTCACAAAAAATAATCAATAAAATATATGTTTCGTGTATCATATTTGTTTGCAGAAATTAAATAAAGCTGCACTAAAATATATGTTTTTTATTTAGGGTTCCATACGTCTATAGTTGCTCTGTTCACATACTGTTATTCCAATACTGTTATTCCAATACTGTTATTCCAATACTGTTATTCCAATAAGAATCAATATGAAATTGATAATTGGAATTCGTATTTTTGAGGTGGAACTGGAACTGGTATGTGTAACTGGTATTGATATAATGTAATTGACCCCAAGTGTGTATGGAATCAGCCAAGCCTCACATGAAACAGATGTGATGTTTCTAATTCTAAAGCACTGTGCATGAGAGAAGATACAATACATTACCTGTATTTCATCGTGTTGACCGCAGCTGACATGTGGCGTGGCTGCTCGGGACATGAGTAAATGTTACGGTCGTCTTCAGGCAACAGGTCAACATCATGGAAGATATAGCATTGGTAGTCGTATAGCTTACTTGCTTCAGTAAAGCCAATGTTCATTAACATCGCCCGGTTGAACTTAGACCTTGGTGCCTGTAGACAGTTACAGCTTAAATTTGTTGTTAGTTGACCACAATATTTTAGTTAAGTTATAATTTCATAAACTGTATTGCAAAATGCAAATAAATATAAGGCATCTGGATCAAACTCCAGCATTTTAGTAGAAAAGTATACAATAAGTGGACTATTTTGAATTCTGCTGATATTAACCAGGCTTGGGTTCAAAGGCAAATGCATTTGAAAATGTCGCATTTGCATTTAAATGCAGTGTCGTCTCCTGCTGTGTATTTGAACTTGCATTTGAATCAAAACATTTGCATTTGAATCAAAACATCTGATGTCTTTAATGCAAATTTCTCACTTGGCTGCAAGTTGCCAGCCCCAAATGTTTACTTTAGACAGATTTGCAGAAGCCACGATTAGCAGTCAACTTATCTCCCTACCAATGGACATGTTGTTTTAGAAAGCCCTTCAATTCCTGCCTGAATGACCAGCCCACCCCAGTTGGTAGTGTTTGTGCGCTCAACTATGCTAAGCTTATGTGTGAAATTAAATCAGTGAAGTTCAGTCAGCCTTTTGAAATCCATGGCCACAATTATCACAAATACTTTTGGTATTCACAGTCTATCTCAATTTAAAACAATATTTATCATGTAATAATCTTAGCAATGATGCGTTACATTTAATAATTTTGATTGCTTTGCTTTGATTATTCTCACCCAGAAATGTATCATTCTCAAGCAGACAGTAACACTAAGACTAAGCCTGACAAATTTCACTGTAGTGACCATAATCACCACTTAGTGTTGTCTTAATTTATAAATAAATCGTTTATGGGGTACAGTATCAAAAGCCTTTAAAAAATCTAAGTAAATTACATCAGTTTCAGCACTGTTATCTGTATTTACTGTCCTGTCTTGTAGACATTCTAATAATTGAGCAGTGCATGAATATTTTTTTTGGAAACCACGTTGGTCACAGCTGATAGTATTGTTTGTGTCAGCTAGTTTAAGTATTGTTTGTGTCAGCTAGTTTAAGCAAATTGTCTTGTATTATTCTTTCTAGTAGTTTAATAACTTGAGTGACACTGGTCTGTAATTGTTGCACTTGTTTCGTGGACCTTTTTTGTGGATTGGTGTTACATTAGCATCCCCCTAATCCTGTAGTATTTGGCTTCTTTGTATGGATTTATTAAATATATAGCATAGAGGAATATAAAAATTTAAGCAATTTCTTAAAATATTTACATTTAATAGGTCTGGACCACTAGATTTTTCTGGTTTCAGTTTTGTTAACATGGTACTTACTTCGGTTGGTAAAATTTCTAAATTATACAGTGTACATTTTACATCGGTATCTAAAGTTGGTAGAGAGTGCAATAATTCTGGCTCACGGCTCATATAATATATGAATAAGAATAAGAAAAACTACAGACTGTCTTAAAGGAGGCAGAATTGCACTATGAAGAAAAATTGCTCAACCAAATAAATGTTAACGATAAAAGATTCTGCAACTACACTAGACACTTTACCAAATCATCGTTAACAATTGGTGATCTTAACTTTGAAGGAAAAAACTTCTCAGATGATCAAACTAAAGCAAACTTATTAAACAATTATTTCACATATGTTCTCCATGAGAACAGATATGAATAATTGCTTAGTAAGTTTGCTTTTTCTTATTCATATATTATAAGTTCGGCTGAAAGCCCACTTTTGTTTGCCACTACTTGTTTAGCACGTTTACTTTATTTTGCCTTTTGCACAGATTTGTATCTTACCCATGGAGGCTTTAGTCTTGATCCCTGCTTTATCTGTTTGAATGGGACATGCTTCTCCACTAGTTGGGAATAACACTGCTTGAAAAGTTCCCACATTTCAGTCATAGATTTATTATCTTATTCTTGGGTCCAATCTATGTTTTTTTCTTTGTTTATTGCCTCATAATTAGCTTTTAAGTAGATTTATCCAGATTGTGATGTTATTCAAACAACTGGGTATCTTAGTACCTCTATACTTGTGTGATAGCTCAGAGCAAAACTTTCCTCTACCTCAAGTTTATCTATACAACTGGGGTCTGAATGCATACAAGGTCGAGGATGTTGTTACCTCTAGTTGGTTTATCTATACAACTGGGGTCTGAATGCATACAGGGTCGAGGATGTTGTTACCTCTAGTTGGTTTATCTATACAACTGGGGTCTGAATGCATACAAGGTCGAGGATGTTGTTACCTCTAGTTGGTTTATCTATACAACTGGGGTCTGAATGCATACAAGGTCGAGGATGTTGTTACCTCTAGTTGGTTTATCTATACAACTGGGGTCTGAATGCATACAAGGTCGAGGATGTTGTTACCTCTAGTTGGTTTATCAACCATCTGAACCAAAAAAATTTCATTAAGAGTATCAATGAAACTTTTCTCTAGTTGGCTGTTTCCCTCCCCTTTGGACCAATCTATCTTTCTAAAATTAAAATCGCCAAGGAGACAATTCGAATTTTCAATTGTATTTATTGAATTGTTTATCTTTTGTAAAAAGTGTGCCTGATCTTCCTCTGGTCTGTAGCATACTCCAACTTGCCACTGCATATTAGGGTGTGGGGATATTGTAACCCATAAGATTTCTGCATATGCATTTCCAGGTATAAATAGTGTTGGGTTTAAATTATCTTTTATTAGAAGTAGTACTCCTCTCCTCTTTTCCACTGTGTATGTGCCTGGTGTGTAAAAATGTATTCTTTGGTCTTTTCTAAAGCATGTATAATGTGGTTGTGTGAATTCTGAGTTGGCATTGCCTGAGGATAACCGTGTTTCAGTAATGGCAATAATATCTGTATATGAACATCAAGTTCTGTAAATTTGTTTAGGCATTGTGCATTAAGAGTGTATTTTTAGTGGTAAAGTCTCCTTTCCATTTTTAAGAATAGTGCTGTGTACATATTTACAAGTGACTTCTTTTTTTGAAGCTGATTTTTGGTTTACTAGGTTTGGCATGGTGGGATGGCTGTGAGATCATCATTTACTGGTTCATTTGCTGGGGGGGGGGTAAATCTGTTTGTACTGGTCGTTTTCGTGGTGATTTGATGCTGCCATTTTTTTTTTTGGGTTTGATTTGACATGATGGTTTAATGGGACCTTGTCAGTTCCTTGTATGTATATATATATATATATATATATATATATATATATATATATATATATATATAACACTGATTACATAAGTAGAACTGTACTTCCAACTTGACCCATCTGTATACTAACAGACCAATTTCAACCAAGGTGTCTTAGTACCCAGAATAGCCCTGGGACAGATTTAAGGTTTCTCATCGAGCACTGCACACAACTGGAAACCTCTGCACATACTCTTAGTATAACAGCATGCATAGGGTAAGTGTATATATATATATATATATATATATATATATATATATATATATATATATATATATATATATATATATATATATACATATATACATATACACTTACTTATGTAATCACTGTTACTGATTCATTTCTAGCCTTACTTCAGCTATTTACATTTAGCACCTAACCGGAAGAAGGGTGGAAATGTGCTAGACCATTCAGGTTTGATCTCATTGTCCTTCTGAATGGACAAGGTTTAGTTACAGAGATTGGACAATTAAGGGCAGCTGGCTGCTCATTCCCTTTATGGGGGAAAGAAGCCTTCCCACTTGAATAAATCCACTGTTTATCCAAGGCTAGTGTTTAACCCAAAAGTTTCCCTAATTAAATATGTCACCTGTAGTGCTCTTACATGTCCTTTGAGTGTAGTATTATTTGATTGATTACTGTTATTTAGTAATAAAGCATCTGTTTTATGTAACTATATTTAATAAAGTTGATGTAAACTTGTATGTACTTTGTTGCATTTTTCAGTCACAAAAACACTTGCATTTGCATTTGAATAATTTCAGACACTTGCATTCGCATTTTAATTATTTAAAACATTTGCATTTAAATGCAATCATGTATGGGTGCATTTAAATGTGCTGACTTGCATTTGAACTCAAGCCTTGATTAACATTGATGTAGATCTATACCAGATCTGGGGGTCAATTCTGAATTTGAAATAAACAATTGTGTGAATTGGAATTGAAAAAAATCAAAACAGATTGAATTTGAATTGAGCTTCTTATATTAGGTGTTACAGTTAGTTGCAAATCGCTGTTGAAAAATGTAAAACAATGGAAGTCCATTTTCATTTGGACCTTGGTTGGTTGGATATGTGTCTATTACACTAAGTTCTAACACACAAAAATGGATTTTCATTATTTTGATTCTTCAACAATATATGTTTTGAGGAATCAAAACAGTGAAAATCCATTTTTGAGTGTTAGAACTTAGAGTAATAGACTCATCTCCAACCAATCACATGGTGCAGATCATTGTTTTGACTCTTCAACAGCAAAATGCTACTTGTGTGTTATTTTGTCTTTCTACAGAGCTTCATATACATGTAATGCATGTATTAACTGATGGTGTACTTAAGCTGCTTGACAGAACTACTATTAAAATTCTCCACTGTGCAGTACAGTCTTAATTAATTGATTTGCTAATTTGCAAATTGAATTTGAATTGATTAAAAATTAATTGAATTGGAATTTATCCTTTTGTCAGTACATTGAATTGAATTGGAATTTATCTTTGATGTGTATGTGAATTGAAAATGGTCATATAGCCATCAAGTGGCAGTGCAGTGGTCAACATGTCAGCCACCAGGAAAAGTGAGATGTGACCAGAGTTTCCAACTTTTAGAACAAATTCCGAGTAAACCACTATTCTTGATTGTACACGTAGTTGCAAATTGTTAGTTAGGTGGTGGCGGCGACGACGGCAGCAGCCAACATTTTGTGTGTTGCTTACCTGTTCCACTATGTAGATACCGTAGTCAAGCTGCTGTTTCTGCAGAAATGGATGCATGTGATTTAAGAATATTCGCAGATGTTCCTCTCTATCTCGGTATGGAATTATGATCGCAACCCGGTGACGTGATATACACCCCAGAGGCCGCCACTGTCCACCGGGCAACACTTCTGGGTGACTCTCTTCAAGTTTCTTCAGTGGAACGTTTTGTATTCTCACTGGTTTTCTACCAACTGAAACAAAACCATTTCAAGATGAACTGAGACAAACGCACACAAAGAATAGGAAATGAAGTACAGAATATATTAAAGCGTCTTGTTAATACAGGAAATGAACGTAATGTAGATACGTGCCAACGCTGAGTGGCGCACATCTGTAAGACTGCCAGTAACATAAATCCATAAGATCCGCAAATGAACCTGTGGTGATTTGCTGCACATGCTCAGGAGCTCACAGTATAAACTGGGATATATTGAGTGGATCTTACGAGAGATTTTTTTAAAGCTAAAATTTTCATGAGAGTTCATGTTGCTCTTCAAACATGTTTTGAATGGAAAATCTGCTATTTGCATGACATTTGACAAATGTGGGCCACATACTGTGATACAAAATGCATTGTTCAAAATGCACAAAAAAGAGTGTCTCCTATGATTGTTAGACCATTACGCATACCAATTCCACCTAAAAAATACATATTCCATATTGAATTAAGACAGTATGTGAAAAGAGTAACCATTAAACGCTAAAAATTACATCTCTTAGTGTTCAGCTTTATTAAATGTCTGCATATTATGGTATATACTGGCAAATAAATATGATACATGCAACATGTTATATTTCATTGATTATTTGTAGCGAATAATTGGAGCTAAAAAGTCACATGACGTACTTTTGTAATTGAAAAAGTAATTGAATATGTAAAAATTACATTTTCAACAATTCTGGAATTGGCATTTCAATTCCAAAGTAATTGACCCCAAGTCTGATAGAAGTTATGGGTAAACCATAACAGTTGGCACCTATATAGACGGTATGCGAGAACTTAACCAGAAGGGAGAGAAGATCCATCTTGTAACCAAAATTGCAAATGAAACAGTTATAGCAGCTATATTTACCAAGATTTGGTGGCAGTGGTGGACAAGGCACCAGAGTTTTGTTTCTGTCTACAGAGGTCACAGATAGGGCTTGCGTCGATGCTGTGTCTATTGATGTCACAGATGCAGCTTGCGTGGATGCTGTGCCTGTTGATGTCACAGATGCAGCTTGCGTGGATGCTGTGCCTGTTAATGTCACATACTGTGCCTGTACCGTTGCGTTCTGTTGTAAATCCGTAGTTACGGTTGATGCTGCTGCCAATTGCGATGTGCTTTGCAACAAATCTGTAGTTGCAGTTGATGCTGCTGGCAACGTTGGTGTGTTTGTCTGCAAATGACTGTTTACATATCTAGTGGATTTCCACATGTGGCCTGTCACATTGTGACTGTCTCTAATTTGGTTGTGAGTCCTGTTTGTGCTATACATATTCCTGATACGTGCCCACATCATATGCTGTTTCATTACTAAAGCACTGAATCCATACTGCATCACTAGAAATATGACGAGGGCCAACACAGAAAACCTGAAGAATCTTGTAGACCAGAACCTCCACTTGTCATTTTGCCTATGAGCACGGTCGCCTGGCATTGCTCTCTCATGACAACATCTGCATGGTGCCATGCTTGTCTTCAGTCAGTTCATACTGTTGAGCTGCAGTGCCGACACAGTGTGTGATCTGAAATGGTTGATAAAAGTAAACATAATTGCAATCACTGAATATGTGAATCTGTGATGACTACCAAGTTTCTTGTCTTTCAGTATAGAGTATATCAATACATCATTAGCCTTCTTTAAATATTGTTTTGAATACAAGCAGGAGTTCAGTACAGATCATCAAATCTTTATGATCAAAACAGGTCAATTTATTAAATTATGTCAAACTCTTAGCGATTCCTGTTCACAAAAAGGTGGGAAATCACGCAGAAATAAAATTTCAAAGTAATTGTTTTTCTCTTGATACCAGGGTTGGCAAGTTTCTGATGAGGCTGTAAATACCATGGTATTTACCACCTCATCAGAAACACCTTTCTGACGTCTAAAGCATCAGAAACAGTCACAAACTATCAAAAACCGTCAGAAATACCTTTCTGACGTATAACTGTAAATCACCAGAAACTAAAAAGGATGTGCCATTTTATTTAATGTGTAGACTAATTGAAAATCAATATATTAATGCATTATTATCCTGTCACCATTCATATGCAAGTACAACTTTTACTCTATGTATTATTGTGTTCGAATTTGTTTGATTTGTTAGCACAGAAATAATTGTGCCCCATGGTTTCACTAGGCAGCTAGCTTTTAAAACAATAGGACAACAGTCACAATTGGGATACCATGAAGGAAACTGGCTGGGATGTAAGTGCATACCAGCAATAACATTGGAGAGGACATCAGTTAGGATTATTGACATTGGTTAGGATTATGGTGTATATGACAGTTGGGAAGGCAATAAAAAGGTTAGGCAAGGAGTTCTTTGTGGAGTTCTTGGAGTTAAGATTAAGCAATACAAAATGTAGTTACAAGCAGGATTGGCCAATAAAAGGCTCCCCTTATTGCAATAGCATGATGCAGGCTGTGGCTCAATAAAAAAAGATTTCAACTCTGTTCCATTACTGCCCAAAGTAAAAATCAGATTACTGCTTTGAGGTGATAGTAAGCCACAGCCCTACTGCTTGAGCTTGCTTTCTAAACAATGACAATGGACTTGAAGTGAGTGTGCATAACAGGCTAATAATATTATGCTAAATTGTTGTATACAGATTATCTGATTGTTGGATAACACACATAATGTGACTGAACTGACATGAAACGATAAATTATATTAGCAACTTTGAGGTGGACGTTATGGTAAATACTTGTGCATAAAGTGCTAATAACAGCTAAATTGTTGTGTAGAAATTGTCAGATTGACATGAAATGGTAAATTGTGAATATATTAGCAACTTTAACTGAGAGCAGGACTATTAATAAATGAAAGAGTTAATTGAAAAAGTTAACTAAAATAAAATTTTATGTAACATTACTCATGATTTTGTTGCTCTTCCCATGCACGAATATGTATATAATTTCTTTATTCAATAGGCCATATAATTAGCAATATCATACATAAATCCAGAGATATTAGATACTGGGACAATTCCGGCAAATGGTCAACCACACCATAATTTTTTTTCAAATTTGGTTTATCTATATAGATAGGGTACCATTTTGAAAATAGACATTTGCACGTCATGTTAAAGACATGGTATAGAAAATGTAACTTTTCAGAAAAATTCTTTACTTTCTGAAAAACATAGTTTTTCATCACATTTCCTTTTTTGTTACCAATTTTTTTACTGTAGTAATGAGACTGACATAGTAGTCTGTCAGATTTAATATTTGTATGTTCAGCATGATTATAGGAATCCTGGTTCCAATTTTCGTCACATCAGCCGAAAAGTTTCTCTGTTTATTATGATAAGCCTGTTTGCAATGGCTTCTTGAAAAACCCAACATATCTGTGTCTTTGAAAAGAATGAGAACAGACTGAACAACTTATTGGTGGAAAAATTGAGATTAAAAGTGTATTTTGTTCAATAAACAAAGTAGTATATTAAATATCTGACAATAATTAATGATTGGTATTATGGAGTTTTTAAAGTGTTTTAGAACTGCCATGTGTATCATTCTGCATAAGAACATCTAGGTTACTTTACCAAGTGCAGTTGGAGTATTGCTAACAGACTACTTTTGTACACCATGGTTATTCAAAGATGCATGGTTGTTATTGAATACTGCATTTGTTGACAGTTGTTCATAGCTACTTTATTTGGAAGCTTAGTCTAGTGCACAAAGACATGGTTTTGTCATATTTTTATGCATTCACACTTCACAGTTTTTGAAATGTTTGAAGCAACATTAAAAATATTTTTTTCTGAGTACATCCATAATGAGACTATTTTTAGAACATTTCTCAAAAATGAGTAAAGCTGGATAGCTATCATTTGGCATGTTAATAGTACTAGGTAAGTTATACCATTAAGCCCATTTCCAAATCCACCTATTTCAATTGTGCTGTATTGCATGTCGTGACAAAGATTGCCAGAATTGCCCACTGACAGTTTCTGACATCAGAAAGTAGTTTCTGACATTATCTCATTAGAAATCCAACCCTGCTTGACACATGATATGGCCATCAAATAATACTGTCCTGGTCATGTCATCGTTAGTTGTTACTATGCCATAAACGTTGACCAATTGTATGTATTACTTAACAGGATTAACTATGTAGGAGTTCATTCAATAATATATATACTGGATTATAGGGGCCATTTTTTACACCAAACTATTGATGCATCGCGATAGTCGATGCAATACTACTGGTAGTAAATTTAACTATCGATAGTCATCGTTGATAGTACAGTGAACTATTGATAGTAACGATAGTTGATAAAACAAATCAGCAGGTTTACTTGTGTCATGGCAATACTGTTTGTAAACCTGCTTGTTTAACTTTATTATGTAGTTTTACCTATTTGCATCAACAATAGTCGATTAGATCAGCATCACTCACGGATTCACCACATTTTTAGTCTACCTCCTAGTCCAAGCGATGACGCCACCAATTAATTCTGCTTTTGGACTATACATCCCTGGCTCCTCACTGGTGAAACCATGCTCGATGTTTAATATATCGGATGCCGAAGATTTTGAGATTGTTACGAATAAAGCTGGGAAGGCAGCTGTGTGGAAGCAAATGAAGAGGACAACAATAAGAAGCAAGTCACATGCCGACATTGTCGACAAGTCACATATCGACATTGTCGACAAGTCACATGCCAACATTGTCGCTTTGTGCCAACATTGTCGCTTTGTGCTGACATTCAGTGGAAACATGACCAATTTGATATTATCACATCTATCAGTGTCCCTATCGGAAAGTGCACCCGACTCATTATGGATTTATGTGAAATGTAGCTAGCTTCATTCACATCATGTGAAATTAGTTGGATTGTCTATTAACTTAAGCAATGTATACTATGAGGTCGGTAGGTGGCGCTGCTGATATCGGTAAGATTTATTTGTGCTCTCCAATAGAATCTAATTTTTTTCGTAGAGGTACATTCTCAATAAAATCACAACTAAGAAACATGCCCTGATTGATCAAAAACCAAATAAACAAACATTTACGTATTAGAGCGACAGCTCACTTTATCTATCCTTGACATATTGAAATATTTGTGATAAATACTGTTTACACAACAGTGTACTTAGAATATAAAAATGACAACTTGACTTGTGGTCGTAGTCTATGTTGTAACTCGGCTGAGACATACAAACGCATTTTCTTAGGTGCACTCCAAAATCCACTTCTACCACTAACTGGTGTTTCAGTCAAGACACCTAGATCCCAGAGACGCCCTGGGGAAGGAGATTTCTATATATTTCATTGCACTACACTCATACCCAGCACATGTCCCCATATTTAGATTTAAAATAGAAAGCACCCAAGCTGAGCCTGAAAATAAGAAAAAAAAATTAAGGTGTATTATCAAATCAACATATCCGACCAAACCCGAAAGAAAAGAAGACAGTGCAAAATCATCTTCCACCAACTGCCCAGTGCCAAAAGATGTATCCCTTTGGTCAATGAACTAGTAGAAGATGAACTGACAGCCAGTTGTGTGATATGCAAAACAAAGTTCGGAAGCATGGACTATATGGTCCAAAGTGAAAGATGCAGATGTTAGACATGCCAGCAATGTGTTGGCATGTCTGACGAGGTACATAACTATGTAGGGAAGGCCTCAATATGGGTGTGTAATACCATATCAACAGTGACAAATGTAAAGTGGCTGCAACAACAGCTATTTTAACAGATGTAGAAACAGAGCAGAGATACAACAGCACATTTCTAGAAAAAAATCAGTAATCGGCTTGAGCAAGTAGCAAACGGAAACATGAGCTGACAAAGTAATGGTTGACCAATTAGGTGTAGAAGCAGGAAGCTTAGAGGGCATAGTAACCAGCCTAGCAATGGTCAGGGACAAATCCCTAGAAAACAGCAAAAGTTTTCAATGAACAATGAAAAAGAGGATCAAGATCTAGCCAGTGAGCTGTTCAAAGACATAGGATGTCAACAGGTCGAAATTACAAGTATAATGACACTTGGTAGAAAAGAAGGTGAATCAAAAATGAGACCACTCACGGTTATACTACAAAAATCAGAAACCAGATGAAATAGTGAGAAAATCTACAAAAGTGAGACAGGTCAAAACTGAATTGTACAATCTGAAAACAGTTTTCGTCGCTCCAGACCAAACCAAAACTAGAAAGGGAATCACTTTCCGGGCCCAGTTAAAAGAAACAAGACCAAAAAAACCAGCAGATTCAAAATCAGAGCAGGTCGGATTGTGAGCGAGGACCAAGTTAACAAATCTTAAACAGGACAATGCTAGTGGTCCAGTCTAGACTCCAGACCTATTAAATGTAAATGTTTTAAGAAACTGCTTAGACTTTGGTATTCCTTTAGCCTATATATGTAACAAATCCATTTAAACAAGCCAAATACCACAGGATTGGAGGGATGCAAATGTAACACCAATCCACAAAAAAGGTCTACGAAACAAGTGCAACAATTACCAGTGTCACTCACCAGCCAAGTGGTAAAAGTATTAGAAAGAGAATAATACAAGACAGTTTGCTTAAACTAGCTGAAACAAACAATACTGGCAGTTGTGACCAACAATCCAACATAGTTTAAACAAATTTCATGCACTACACAACTATATATTACAATGTCTACATGACTAGAATGCAGATATAGATAACAGTGCTGAAATAGATGTAATTTACTTCGATTTTTCAAAGGCATTTGACACTGTACCTCATCTCATAAACGATTAATATAGATATTAAGACAAAGGCAAAGTGCTCCTATAGATTAAATCTTTCCTAGCAGGTAGAAGGCAGAGGGTGGTCCTACGAAATGGTCATTCATAATGGAAAAATGTCAGAAGTGGGGTTCCACAAGGCTCAATTCTAGGGCCATTACTATTTTGCTATACGTAAACGATCTACCCAACTCAGTTAAGGTAACAACCTAAAATGTTTGCAGATGATACAAAACTACTCAAATATTTCTACTTTAGCTGACTGTGAAGCTCTTCAATATGATCTAAACAAACTAGCAGTTTGGTCAAAAACCTGGCTATTAAACTTTGATGCCACTAAATGTGTAGTACTTAAAATAAGACTGTTTTACCATGTAAATGTCCCTCTGATGGGGGGACACCTGGTGAACGTGGACAGAATATTTTGGTTATATGTCCCTGCTAAGGTGGACAGCAATAATTAATTTCACGATTTTGTTTAGAAGATGGCTGACAAACAGCGCGGTGTGTGGCTGGTTGTCACAGTTACGCAGTGCAAGAAGTCGCATAACTTTGACGGCTGTCGTGCAACACAGTCTCACCTCGCTGTACTGCTTATGCTTCTCCAAACAAAAACTTGCTTTGATGATGCTCAATAAACTTTAAGTACAATGCGGAAGTGATGTTTTTTTGCGCTTGCATGAATCATAGATATAAAATAGTACTATATATCTATGCATGAATGAACTGTATTTCACCAGTGCCAGAGCCGAGGCTTCCCTTCGGCTTCGCCTTCGGCTTCGCCTTCGGCTTTGGCAGTTCGATTGGGTCCGGTGCCAGTGGCTTGCCAAATACAAATGAGATCCACAAATATACCTTGTACAAGTACGAGATAGCGAGAGTCGGACGGACGGTATGTGACTCAAATGTTTGAAACGCTGAAAGATGATTTACGAAGAACTGAACAATCTTGTGTGGAAATGTTTCTTATTCGTTTTTTGGGTCACTCCGATGATGGGACACTCTGTTTGTATATATTATATCCGTTGAAGGCATGTACTACTGTACAACCAAGTAAGTGTCGTGATAGTCATGAAACTATCGCGATAATAAAACAGTGGATTCAAAACAGAGTCAGTGTCAGTGTCAGTGTCGGTGACAGTGTCAGTGACGGTCTGTCAGCCTGTCAGTGTCCGTGGTCAGAACGAAGGCAGACGCCGAAAATTCTGATATGTACATGAAAATATGGGCAGTGATAATTTCCTGTACCTTACCTGTAAGAACTATTTTACTGAAGTTGTTTTAGAATAACAAATCTTGAATCCATCGTGCTGTATCGCTCCTGCGTGCTCAACCTTTTTTTATTAAGTCATGAGAGGAATACAATTCTTTGCCACCTGTCGGATAATTTTGAGAACACTACTCCCTCTATCGGGTAATTACAAACCTTATGGTAACGAAACGGAATTTGATTACCAAAAATGAATGTCAGAAGTAATGGAAATGGGTAATCATTTACTTTCCTGGCCTGAATTAAGAAGGCTTAATAATCACATACATTTTATTAATTATTAATACAGGTCACAGAGGTAATATCTGCTGCATGACTAACACATATTATGAAACCTACTTCTCTGTCCTTTCCCAGGTGGTCTAGTGGTTAGGATTCGGCGCTCTCACCGCCGCGGCCGGGGTTCGATTCCCCGTCTGGGAACTCTTTTTTCCTTTATTACCACTTGAAATAACAAAATACAACAGTACCAGACGGTACCACAATTTTGATACAGCTAGCTATTACTTTTATATGACACTTTTAAATTTACGGGGGCACCCTAAAAGGGCGGGCGGTGCGTGTGCGTGCGCGCGCGCGCGCGCGTGCGCGCGTGCGTGTCCTTAAATTTGAATTGTGTTGATAAAGACTAAAAATTCATTTCTTTCGAACCGCATTTAATATATATTTTGCAGATAGACGAACACTGTATCACGCACGCACGCACGCACGCACGCACGCACGCACGCACGCACGCACGCACGCACGCACGCACGCACGCACGCACGCACGCACGCACGCACGCACGCACGCACGCACGCACGCACGCACGCACGCACGCACGCACGCACGCACGCACGCACGCACGCACGCACGCACGCACGCACGCACGCACGCACGCACGCACGCACGCACGCACGCACGCACGCACGCACGCACGCACGCACGCACGCACGCACGCACGCACGCACGCACGCACGCACGCACGCACGCACGCACGCACGCACGAACGAACGAACGAACGAACGAACGAACGAACGAACGAACGCACGCACGCACGCACGCACGCACGCACTCACGCATCACGAACGCACGTACGTACGGACTCACGTATCAGATGCAAGTAATAATAAAAAATAATAATTAAGAAATAGATAATAATTAATAAATAAATAAATATACTTGAATATTAAATGGTAAATTATATTATATATATATATATATATATATATATATATATATATATATATATATATATATATATATATATATATATATATATATATATATATATATATATATATATATATATATATATATATATATATATTGTATAAAAGGCTGAATGCTTCAAACCTTTGACAAAATGAATAAAATTAATATTCTGACAATTCTTAGCTTGTTTTTTTTTTTTTTTTTGGTAATTGCCAATAAACCACAATTTCATCAATGATCAACTGATGAAACCTGAATGCCATAGAATATATACAGTGTTCTAAGAGCCGTGCATATGTAGTTACAAGCTACAATCATTAACAATGTAGTTTATTTGTTTCTTTGCTGTGCATACACGAAAAGCCGGTGGTGTGCTTTTCGCAACATAACGAATATTTGCTTTCACATCATTCTGCCTCCATTTTGTTGTAAATTCGTTTAAGATAATCAGCCAAATAGATTGTAGAACATCTGAATATTGCAACATTTCAGCAGATATACATTTAGAGGTTTTTTCATTTGTTGGTAGGGGCGGGGAGTGGAAACGTATTGCAGGGGTGGCGAAAATTAACATAAACTGATCAGACTCGCTTACTGTATGAAATTATGTGAACGATGAGACGGATGAGAAAGTAACTTGAGGGACTGAGACGGGTGCACATGTAACAGGGGTGAAATAAGCAGGAGGGACGTAGACTCGGGAGAGGTTGAAAGGTTCATATGCATCTCTGTGTCATAGTCATAAGCTAACGGATCTGATGCTGCAAGTAATGATGTATTTGTGTGTCAAAGCAGGCCACTTTCGCTTCTACCTGCCTATATGTATGCGCTATAATGAAGAGTTTTGCCGCTTGTGAAAAAAGGTTGTGGCCCTTGTCGTAACTAAAGAGGTAGGTGAACATGACCTTCAACAATTGAGAACAGCTCCGGTTATACTGGACGTGGGTTCAGGTTCACCAGAAGGTCCCAACACTTCGGAGTACATGAACACAACCGTCCAGGGTCCATGAGCCTCACGTGCAAATGTTTGAGTTCAAATGGGATGTCTTATGGAGTAATTATCAAATGTGAACGTACCGTTTAATGAGTCACTATTGATAAGTATTACATTGTTTTTTAAATAAGTTCAACCTTTAATTAGTAGATTGCTAGGGGGCGTCATCGTTCGCCTCTGTCCGTCATGTATGAATACTATTATGTATCCTGTAATAACAACTTTACTTTTATATAGCGGAATTTCCTTCAGTTCAATGCGCAAATACATATACTGTATTCACATAGTCTCCCACCCTTCCTGCGTCCTCATCCTCATCCTCTATCTTCCTTCCTCTCTCACTTCCTCCCTCTCTCCTCCCTCATTATCTCCTCCCCCTCTCTTCTTCTCTCCCTCCCTCTGTTCCTTCATCCCAGGTCTATTCGATTCACAATTGAAGTTTATTTGTCATATGCCGACATGGAAACTTGCCAAATTGGGCAAAGTGCCGACATTAAAGTTGGCAAATACTTGTTCTCAAATTGTCAAATTCACTCTTCACACGGTACTGTTTTTATAAAAAAGTCACACTTTTTATTTCAGCCACGGAAGTGTTGAGCGAGCTCCAGCAGAGATTCCGTCTCATGTCTGCCGCAGACAGCATGACACCTGTCTTAGAGCGACCGTGGAGTACATGAAAGCGCATTTTACTTAGTACGACCAAACAACGTACAGATTCTACTACAAATCGTATAACAGACTCAAAAATACCGCTACTAACTTGTATTATTCTAAGCAGCATGACTACACAGCAAATGTAGTTATAATGATATTTCGAAATGTTACATTTATCCTTTGTTTACATATTTCTCTCGTGATATTAAAGTTTATTTTATTGACTGTTGTTCGTGTTTCTTTATAAACAGTCACATGTTTGTACTGAATGCAGCATTTAGTAAGCTGAATACGTACACAGGGTGCTGGGCTTGCATAACCGATATTAATCATTTACCGAAGCATTGTTTGTTGACATTACTTGTACATTGAAGCAAAGCGTTTTATTACCATGTGTAGTTTATAATAGAACAACATTCATGATCCATGGCAATACATCTTAATAATACAATATTTAGTAATATAAGCTGGATAGCCTAGCCCGGTGCGACATGGCTGTATGTTGCATTGCATACTTGCATAAGACAAAAACGCTTTTAAGACTACGAAAAACATTACAGCTAAAGTCAAATACATAATAGTGTAATCAGTTTCTGTGTTAAAGCTATTGATGTATTTATTTAGTTCAGTTCCAAAAGACCCTACTCTAGAATTAGTGAGTCCACGATATATTTGTTTCCATTTCTCTTCATGGGATATGACGTAGACACCAGGTAGAAAGGACGAGCGGCTTTTGCTGTATCTTCAGAAAAACAAAGTTGGTTGAATGAAATTGCCCAACTCCGTAACTGCAATAGGAGGTTTTGAACCCACATCCCCTCTGTCGAATGTCAAAACATTACCACATAGCCATCACGCAGTATTATGATTAATAAAGATAAATAGTGTATTTTAAGAGTACTTAGATTTATATTCTATACAATGCATATGTTGAGTAAATGACATTATCATTCATATAATCGTCTCGTTTACATGATTAAAATATTAACCGTAATATATGTTTAGTGCAGTGAATACTTCCAACTAAGCAACTAAAAATCTCATTTAAATGTTAAAGAAAATAAACGGTGTTCGAGACAGCAATGTACTGGATTCATGATTTCGCATTGGTGAAGTCATGGACATTGATTTATTATTATTTACTTTGAAAGAAAGTAGCAGTGATGGTGTCCCTTCATCGGAGGGGGGCAGTCTTGGAAGGGTGGAGGGTTCATCTGATCAACGGGAACTGTGGCAGAAATATCCATATCCGTTATAACGTAAACGTTTACACATGAATTCAGTGGCCTGAAAAAGTATGTTATGTTATCCGTCTCCGACGTTTCTGTATAACGCGATTGATGCAGTAAATTTTGACGGATCACCAACATTAAAATAACTTAAGTGCTTATATGCCGCAGTTTACAAACAAAAACTAGTATTGGACTACTGAAAAGTGATTGCAGTGTAATTATTGCATTTAGGCATAATTATTTTAAATTATATATATTCAGTGCATTAAATACCTCTAGGTAAGAAACTCATTTAAATAATTGACTTGTTCTGATTGATCATCGACCGAAAGTATGCTAAATGCTTAAATGCAGCAATGTACACTGTTATTTGAATATTAAACATTGCTTGCTGGAGAATTGTTGCAATTTAAGAGTAATTACGTTTAAATGCAAATTTAATGCTGTCAATATATTCAGCTACCATCAATCAAATTCAAATAGTAATCTCATAGAAAAAAACGAAAAAAAAACAGACTTGGGACCCAATATGGTGCATTCATGATGCCGCATTAGAGAATTTACGAATTTACATAAGGGAAACGACCCACTTAACCCATTAGACCCCACAACGGCCGCGGCCGGCCTCTCTGTGCAGTCCTGGAACGGCCGCCGACGGCCGCATACAGGACCCACTATTCAAAGAAATCCTGGCGAATAACTACTGAACTAAACGCTACCAAATTTTGCCACACCCTAGCGGATACATTTTGCAACAACAACAGCTCGTTTCATGCATGTGTTGCCCTTTCGGAAATCTTGATTTTCATCAGTTTTGTTCACGCTATCTCTAAAATTTTTATTTCTATATTTGTCATGATAAAATATGGTGTAACCTGAAAAATAACCGTCAGAATTTGATAATGTTTTCATTGGTGCAAAGCTAACACATATAGCTACATTTTCTTCGCTGAGTTGCATAGCCATAGGGTTATATAGCATGGGATCATTGTCAAATGTCAGTCGCAACTTTCAATGTTTTAACAAATGTACTATTTTGTCTTTGCAAATTGTGATCAAATGTCAACATTTTATTAATATATCCTATTTCTATGTATACATGCATGTGGAGAAATTACTACTCTTCAAAATAAACACAACTTTTAATTGTCAATATTGAATAGTTTTTTCTACAGATTTTTGAACACAAGGAGGTAAAATCGCTCGAAATTTGCCAGAAATCCTGGGAACATGGTGGCATGTTTTAATAAAATCCTGGGGCCTAATGGGTTAAGGAATAATTATTTGCATCGATCTTCAAAATTACCCTCTAGGTGTCAATGACAACAATGTATTACGTTGCCGAACATAACAGGAGATGGCGAATGGGGATTATTTATTCACGGTGCTATACTAAACATGTAGTTTGGCAGGTGGGCAAAGACAACTTTGATGTGGCTATTATGGTTATAGTTGTTGCATCTCAGGGTGTCGCACGATCACGTTGGTCGTCTTATTACAACTATTTCGGGCAATTTATGGGAATATCATATTAACTGCCAGCATTTAATATCGCATCCTTATCGTTTTGCACACGCATATATAATTGCGGTCTGAACAATTTTATCGCTGTTATTTATCACGTTTGGTTAGCGGTAGTGTTTGGTTAGCGGTAGTGTTAATTGTAGCAGCAGATAGACAAGCCAAGATTCCTGTTCTTGCATAAGAACAGACATACACACACAAGAAGTGAGTTGATATTTACAAACTTTATTTGACCACCACCTCCTCTCCTCCACCTCTGATTTCATAATGTTGCAATACATGTCGTAGCATGGATTATTTATGATGTCTTCTATGTATGGGCAGGTAGCCCATCAACTTTGATGTAATATGGTAATTATCTATTTGATGTGTCGTGTGGTTTATCTATGATGTTTTCTGTAACATATATGGGCAGGTAGCCTCTCACCTTTGATGTATTATGGTGATTACCAGTTTGATTGGTTGTGTGCATGCACTGTTGTTTTATTGGGTGCATCAATAACTGGTTATAATCGACTTGTATGTACAATGATTATGTTTACTGGTGTACTTGTGATGCATAAAACGTGGCATTAAAATATGCCCTTTACCAACCTTTACTTATGTATCCGCCTTTCCCTTATTCCTACATCAAACGAGCTGCGGCCACACTTGAAACTAGACCAGCGTCTCTCTACGCATTCGACACCACAGGAAACATAAAAGAAGTTAAATTTCAAAACTTGATTTGTCAGGCATGTCACCTGCATGATGTTATTGTACATCTAATGGTCAACATCAGGCTACATCACACCATCAGGCAAGCAATGTGACATGTGACATTTTAAACTATGGAATGATCACATCTGTGTTTTATTGTATACGCCATACGAATGCACTTGGGGGGATACCATGGTTTAGTCATCACGTTCACCGCCGCATCAGAAGAGATTGCTTGTGCTCGCTCTACAAGTTTTAAATGTTGACTGATTTCTTTTAAATTTGTTATGGACATTTACTTCATAGAGGAGTCGGCTGCTATCGAAAATGGTCATGATTCGATTATCTTTGAAAATTGTACGGGGAAAAAAGACTCTAGCAAGTGTTCCATGTTGGATAGTTCATTGTTGAATGTGCACGGACGAGTGTGACCAGTGTGCTGGTCAAATCAATCAATTACCGAGGGTCAGTTGAATCTAGCTGCCTACTTTACTATCAGTACATCGAACTTGTCCGCGAGCGTACAACAGGCGGCAGCTTCATGGCATATACGAACACGCCATCCGTTCTTGAGCTCTGGTCCCTCACAGATCTGGGCTGTTGATCAGAAAACCGGAATTCACTACATACACTACAATGTGTACTGTTTTCTGTGTAATTCATCACTTCAATCAGTAAGAGTCGAAATATTCACCGAGTCCTCCGTCCTCCACATATAGAGCAATCCAGTGTTGACCCGGTCGACCGCCGTCGTGAGTGTTACAGACGAACGCGCTCGGTAGGAGGCGTCGTTGTAGGTAGACTATCTATGGGAACCACGGCACGAACGATGTTCCTACTGTACGCATATGTTGCGAGGAGGCGTTCGATCTCCTTCGTATCCATCAGGGGTCGTAGACGACGTTCCTTCTTCTGTCTATTTCCAGCACCGTTTCGTAGACGATGACGTTCAGCGTCCGCTGAAGCGCTGCAGCGAAATGCACCTCGATTCGTGGGTTGCTTCTTTGTACCAGGTTGAAGTGCGGTCCGTCACACGAAAGCAAACAGGGTGTACCCATTGCCGAAGTTACCCCGCGTCAGGTCGTTGCCTTCGTCCTGGAAAGCCTATCCATCGCCCATAACTTTGCGCGTAGTCGCCGGTGGTGAAATACGGCTGGAGTTATTTGGCCGGGACCGGTCGACCGCCCACGTACAACGACAGAAACGTTATGTCGTTGATTTGCATGGAACGGGTTTTTGTTATAGGTGCCGCTGTAAGCGTCGTTGTCGATGCAACACAACACAACTCATTTCAACAGGGTGCCGAAGTACAGGTTGTCGTGCGTATGAGACATGTCATGACGCCTTGCGGTATCGAGTACACCTTGCAGATGACGCGCGCAGCGGGTAATTGGCCGTCCCATTTTCGAGCGCGAACTCCGCCATGGACGGTCCCAAGCTCGGCTGAGAAAGGAGGAGGGTTGGGCGTGGGGCTAGCACCCCCACTCTGTAATGAAACTCAACGGTACAGAAACATTCACAACAAATAAAACTACGACGTCTGTCCTGGAAGAGATATAGGGCCTGGTTTACCAGGGCGCATGAAGTGTTGCGGTCAAAGCCGAAAGTAAGCCACAATGCCGACCACTCTTCTTTCGACCAGGAAACACGTATACATCGGCACATGGAATGTACGAACAGTGTACGAGGCGGGGAAAACTGCCCAAGTGGCAGCAGAAATGCGGAGATTCAACTTCGCTCTACTCGGGCTCTGCGAAACCCGATGGACCCAGTCAGGACAGCTGCGACTAACAACAGGATATATTATATTGTATTCCGGACACGAAGAAGGGGTTTGCCCTCTTATTGGGGAAGGAGGCACAGATAGCACTTATTGGCTGGGAAGCCAGAGGACTGAGGTGCATAATAGCATCCTTTAGAACAAAGAACAATACTATTAAAATGAACGTAGTGCAGTACTGCGCCCCAAACAACGACAAGACTGATGAAACCAAAGATAAATTCTACAACCAACTCTTTGATATCATGAGCAATTTAGGGGATAAAACATCAACCTGATTATGGGGGTTTCAATGCAAAGATTGGATCGGACAACCAGTGATATGAAAAGGTGATGGGGGTGCATGGGCTGGGTGTGATGAATGACAATGGGGAGCGGTTTGTGAATGCCTGTGCAATAAACAACATTGTGATTGGGGGAAGCGTGTTCAACCCAAAATAACACATAAGGCGACATGGGTATCTCCTGACCAAGTTGAGGAAATGGGTAAAAATAACTTGATAATCTTAAAGAGTGTAAATCAGTAGGACCAGATGGTGTTCACCCTATGTTGTTGAAAGAGTCATCTAATAATTTATGTAAACCAATAGCTAGGCTATTTATTAATTCACGTGCTGTGGGTGAACTACCAAATCAATGGAAACAGGGAAGGATCTCTGCTATATTTAAGAAGGATAGTCGCAAAAAAGGCAAGAAATTATAGACCGTTCAGTCTTATTCGGGACAATTATACCATGCAAATGTATGGAACACTATGTCAAAGAACATATTGTTAGCCATATTATGAAAATGGAGTCATGAACCAAAGCTTTATATAGAGGAAAATCTATAGACTTCATGAAAGCATGCGATACCGTCCCTCATAAAAGATTGAAAGGCAAACTTAAATAATTTGGAATAGATAACTACACACTAAGATGGATCCACGCCTTCTTGTGTGACCGTGTACAACAGGTCAGTGTAAATGCTACAGACATTGATTGGGCAAATGGTACAAGTGAAATTCCGCAGGGTAGTGCTTTAGTACCGATCCTATTTGTTTTATATATATATATATATATATATATATATATATATATATATATATATATATATATATATATATATATATATATATATATACATGATCTTCCAAAGAATATAGCTTCGGATGTCGTTTTGTTTACATATTATACCAAAGTGTCTAAAACGATTAATAGTCCAGATGACCATCATACACTACAGGACGACGTAGATTGCCTAACATTTTGGTCAAGTCAATGGTTACTTAGATTTCACCCAGACAAATTCAAGTTGATGCACTTAGGGAAAACAGTACATCAGGAGTATGTTTATAATCTGAACATAGGTAATGATGCCCATGAAATACGAAAAAAATAGAAGACGAAAACTACATTGGGATTATCATTGATTCAACACTTGAATTTAATAAACACATCAACCAAAAAATATACAAAGCAAACAGTATCATGACAATTATTAGTAGGTATTTAATAAAATAATGTTATGTAAAGCTTTAGAAAGATTTAGTAGATTATGCAACAGCTATATTAGTTAGGGATCCACACTGTAAAAACTTATATTTAGGGATAAAGTGGACATAGTTTAGTGTGTAAAGCAGGCCTCATTTTTTGTTAGATTGAAACTCCAAAAATGTGTAACACAAATCATAACATAATTTTATATAAGCGGCTAAAAATATTTTAGTGGTAGTATTATAATTATTACCTATTTTGTTGTGAAGCATATGTTTATTAGCTACAGTTTGATACCAAAGTTATATCCATGTATACTACGCAAATGTAGGTATAGTGTAAGAAATATGACAACCCAAAACAGCCGAATAAGTACATTTGGTCATTTGCATGGTCAATCACACATGTGAAAACACCCTATCTCTAAAATACAATGTCATCTTACATGTTTGACCCAAATAAGCTGCTATATATCTTAAGACTTATTATATCGTGTACAAAATAGTATCATATGGATAAGTCGAATTAAGTCAGCCATTTTGAATTTCCAGATAGCCGACAAAGACATTCAATGTTTTACTAAATTATTACTAGCTGTTATAATAGTATATGTAGAAACGAACTTCATAGAAAATTTCGAATTATCATTTCATTAGAATGGGAGTATTTTGGTACAATTACATATGCTTCAATAAAAAGTTCCATTTGCACCCACGTAGCACAAGAATGGTTTTAAATGAAATGTATTGACATCCTGCTCTATTTACAATTGATCAGTGCTACGCAACTCTACATATCATCGTCATTTTCAGAATCAAGGACACGAGCACATTTGTCTGGTTTAGCTGAACACTTGCAGGCAACCACACTGTTCACGTCAGCAGCAGCACATGAGCATCTCTTTGTGCATTTGCTCTTGTCACATGTACAGTATTGGTTTCCATTCGCCGCTGGAGTTCTGGATGACTTGTCCACCATGATTGAAACCAGTTTTTCACCACAAATCTCTCTCTAGAATTATGTAGGGGCGGGTATTTTGGGGGTGATTCTGCTGAGCAGCTTTGCAAATGTGAATTCGGAAGAGTGCTCGCTGCATATGGTAGTGAAATGAATCTTCCGTTCGAGGAAAGCACCTGAGGTCCCTCTTTGTCGTACTGAATGCATGGGCTCTGGCTTCTTCCAGATTGGTGTCAAAGTTGCCGTATAGCGTCAAGTAGAAGAGACGATCAAATTGTTTGACTTCATCAGACAAGGATACACCAGTGTCTCCATACGTGGTCAATACAGTTATATCTTGTGCAGCAGGCATAACTACCTTTCATTATGGCCTGGTCGGAGAAAGCACGCAGCTGTTTAGCATTCAAATCACAGTATAAATTGCTGCATTTAAGCAGTTAGCATACTGTCGGTTGATGATTAATCAGAACTGCCTGGAGTAACCAGTTTCCAGACATTATAACGACAATTTTCTTATAAACCACGTCAATTATTTAAATGAGTTTCTTACCTGGATGTATTTATTGCACGAAATATATGTAATGTTAAATAATGTTGCTAAAAATGTAAAAATTACCCTACAATCACTGTTCAGTATCCCAATACCAGTGTTTGTGTAATCTGCAGCATTTAAGCATTTAAGTTAGTTTATGTTGGTGATTCATCAAAACGTACTGCATCAACAGCATTTAACAGAAAAGACAGAGACGTATAACATGACATTCTTCTTCAGGCCACTGTAACCAAGTGTACACGATTACGTTTTGATGCAGACGATATTGTTTAGACATTTCCACCACAGTTCTTGTTCATCATATGAACCCCTCCACCATTGCAAGACTGTCCACTCCGATGATTGGACACCTGTTACGAAGGGATACTTTGGATGGATACATACGTGACTGCAAAATACAGTAACTACTGTGTAACTTAACAATGTCAACAAGTAACCACCCTTCCCTGCCACCTTTGTTGGACAACATAATAAACTGATGTGATTAATATACAGTTTTGGTATGTCGTTACAAACATATTACTTTATTTGTTTCTTTACTTGCTTTACGTTCCCAGTTCCCGTTTGGAAAAGCCGGTGATGTGCTTTTCGCAACATGACGTATATTCACTTTCACATCATTCTTCGTCCATTTTGTTGTAAATTCGTTTAAGATAATCAGCCAAATATATTGTAGATCCTCGTATATTGCAACATTTCAGAATTTATACATTTCTAATGTTTTTCATTTCTTTATAGGGGCGGGGAATGGAAACGTATTGCAAGGGTGGCGAAACTGAAAATTAACATAAACTGATAAGACTCGCTTACTGTATAAAATTATGTGAACGATGAGATGGATGGGAAAGTAGCTTGAGGGACTGGGACGGGAGAGAAAGTAACTTGAGGGATTGAGACGGGTGCATATGTGACATGGATGAAATAAGCAGGAGGAACGTACACTCGGGTGAGGTTGAAAATTCATCTGCATATTTGCGTCATAGTCTTAAGCTAACGGATCTGATGCTGCAAGATGTATGTACATAAACACACAAGTGCTGCAATTTAGACAACCGTCCAGGGTCTACGATCTTCAATTGCAAGTGTTTGAGTTCAAATGGTATGTCTTATGGAGTAAGCATCATATGTGAACGTACTGCTTAATGAGTCATTAAAGGTTTTGATAAGTATTACATTGTTTTTTTTTAAATAAGATCACATCGTGTCTGGAACCACCCTTAGTTAGTAGATTGCTAGGGGGCGCCATAGTCCGCCCTGTATGAACCCTATTATGTATCCTGTAATAACAACTTTATTTTTATATAGCGGAATTTCCTTCAGTTCAATGCGCAAATAGATATACTGTATTCACATTGTCTCCCACCCTTCCTGCCTCCTCCTCCCCCTTCCTTCCTCTCTCACCTCCTCCCTCTCTCCTCCCTCCTTCTCTCCTCCCCTCAGAAAGGTAGAAAGACGAGCGGCTTTTGTTGTATCTTCAGAAAGACAAAGTTGGGTGAACGAAATTGCCCAACTCCATAACTGCAATGCGAGGTTTCGAACCCGCGTCCCCTCTATCGAATGTCCAAAGCATTACCACATAGCCACCACGCAATAGTATGGTTAACAAGATAAATAGTGTATTTTAAGAGTACTTAGATTTATATTCTATACAATGCATATATTGAGTAAATGTCAGTATCATTCATATACTCGTCTCGTTTACATGATTAAAACATTAACCGTAATTATATTTAAATATATGTTTAGTGCTGTAAATACTTCCAACTAAGCAACTACAAATCTCATTAAATTTTTTAAAGAAAATAAACGGTGTTCGAGACCACAATGTGCTTGATTCATGATTTCGCATTGGTGGAGTCATGGACATTGATTTATTATTATTTACTTTGAAAGAAAGTAGCAGTGATGGTGTCCCTTCATCGGAGGGGGGCAGTCTTGGAAGGGTGGAGGGTTCATCTGATCAACGGACAGTTCTGATTGATCATCGACCGAAAGTATGGTAAATACTTAAATGCAGCAATTTATACTGTTATTTGAATATTAAACATTGCTTGCTGGGGAATTATTGCAATTTAGGAGTAATTACATTTAAATGCAAACTTAATGTTGTCAATATATCCAGCTACCATCAAACAAATTCAAATAGTAACCTCATTTAAATATAAAAAACAGACTTGCGACCCAATATGGTGCATTCATGATGCCGCATTAGATAGATTACTGAGATTTATTGATCATTACATCATTTTCAGGGAAACGACCCACGTAAGGAATAATCATTTGCATCGATTTTTAAAACTACCCTCTAGGTGTCAATGACAACAATGTATTACCTTGCCGAACATAACAGGAGACAACGAATGGGGATTATTTATATACGGTGATGTATTATACATGTACATGACTGCTGGAGCACCCATCTCAATAGATTTCTTATTAAATTCTGAGATGACACAGGTTTACTCAGTTTGCTGTTTAATGAAGAGACTGGCCACGGCCCCGTTGTAGAGGACTTTGTTGATTGGTGTGATCAATCGTGTATTTGCCTGAATGCAACAAGTAACAAAGCTATGTATATTGACTTTAGGACAGACCTTCTATCCCAGACTGACACTGTCATCCACGAAGATAAGGTGGAGGTAGTTGACGAATACAAATACCTCGGTACGACTATTGACAACAGGCTGAGGTGGGACCGTCACTGTAGCGCTACGTATAACAAGCGCCATCAGCGTCTATACTGTCTAAGGAAGCTTCGTTCCTTTAACATTGATAATACCGTATTGTCCATGTTTTATAAGTCGTTTATCCAGAGTGTTTTGATGTTTTCTTTTATCTGTTGTTTTGGGAACGTCAGACAATATTACAATAATAATCTGCAGCGAATTGTAAACACCAGCAGCAAAGTGACTGTTACGAAACAATCCAATCTCACTGTTCTATATGAAAAGCCGATATTGCGGAAAGACGCTCGCATTCTGGCTGTCAGCACGCATATTTTGCATGAGGAATACGTCCTTCTGCCGTCGTCTAGACGGTTTAGAACTGTTACATGCAAAACAAATAGAAAACGGCTATCGTTTATTCCTATGTATGTTCGACTTTTAAATGACACTTCTCTCTAACGCTGCTTCTGAACCAGTGTACTGCTGATATTTATTATAAGGTTGTACAAGTGTGCGGCGCGAATGCATGTGTGTGCGTGTTCTTTAGCAGTGTTTATATGTTGTTACTTACTACATTCCACTATGATGCTATTTTATCTGTGATGCGACGACCACAATTAGGTTTATTAGGTTAAGTTACACAGTAGTTACTGTGTTTTGCAGTCATGTATGTATCCATCCAAAGGTATCCCTACACAACAGGCATCCCTTCATCGCAGTGGGCAGTCTTGGAATGGTGGAGGGGTTCATCTGATGAACGAGAACTGCGGTGGAAATGTCCAAACATTATCCATCTGCATTATAACGTCATCGTGTACACATGGTTACAGTGGCCTGAAGAAGTATGTTGTTATCCGTCTCTGACTGTTGTATATAATGCCGTTGATTAATCACCAATATAAAATAATGCTTAAATGCTGCAGTTTGAAATAAAGAAGCTCATTTAAATAAGTTATTTAATTTGTAAGAAAATTGCCGTTGTGGTGTCTGGTAACTGGTTACTCCTGTCAGTTCTGATTAACCATCAACCAACGGTATGTTAAATGCAGCAGCTTATGCAAGTATTTGAATCTTAAATATGGTTTGCTTTGTAATTCTTGCAATTTAAGAGTGATTATGTTTAAATGCAACTTTAATAATGACAATTTATCAAGCTGCCATCAATACAATTTAAATAGTAATCTCATTTAAATTAAAAACAGACTTGAGACGCAGCATGCTGCATGTATGACGCCATATGGGTGAATTTATGGATATTTGTTATTACAAAATGTTAAAAAATGTCATTATCGTATCTAGAAAAATAATCAGGGAAACGTCCCACGTAAAGTATTATTAATTGCATCGATTTTCAAAACAACCCTCTAGGTGTCAGTGACAACAATGTAGTACTTTGTCCTATATAACAGGTGACGGCGAAGGGGAATTACTTATTCATTTTTATACATATTCCTTGATTTTGTATTTTGGAGATAAAACTTGACAGCAAATTTGAAAATCTGCTTTAAAAGGAAGATAAAGCCTAAATATAATGCTTTTTTCCGCGTTCGTCACGTGTCCGCTCATAAGAGGAACGTCTACAAGGGGAACACTTCGTCCATTTAGAAACTGTCCGGACATAGCAGGTGTTCGCTGGACAGGTACTATTGCAATTATTATTAAGGTGATATGTTCTAACCAATTAACGACCATTCAAACTAATCGAACTTTTCAACACTTGAACGAAAGATTGTCGTAGTTGAACATAATAAACTTGATGGTCCGCTGAAAGCAAGCATAGTCTGAAGGGCTCGAGGTGATAGGGCAATATTAAAACGGAATACTTGACGTTTATACTGCACATGGAGTGTGTCTTCTGGCTGTTCCCCTTTCCCGTTCCGTCAGTTACTACAGTACACACTTCGTGAACCCAACAAACAATCCAAAGTAAGATGGCCAACGACAACAGCCACGCATATTGTTATCGAGCGCCGAGCCAAATGTAGGGTAACCTGGGGCAGGGCGCCCCCCTAAGGAAAACTTTCAAATTGTACACCATTAAAAACATTAGCATGTCATGCTGTAGACGGATATGTGTATTACCCATTGGAAAATTATGTTTAGTAAATTGACAACCTAGATTTCAAAAATAGCACGTGTATCCAAAAAACACCTTGCCCCATCCCTGGGACAAGACGGCCCTCTGCCTGGTCAATAGCTCCCTAACCATTTTTTCGCTTATATGAACGAAACATTGCATGAAACGTGTACATGCAAATGGCATGATAGCACTATGTTAGACTATTATAGTTGTTAAACTTAAATTGCAGTTAACATATAATAAACACCTTGCAATCCATACATAACATAATATTGGCGTAGTAATATTCGATTATAATTACAGCCTACAGGCTAGCAGAACGTAAGTTATGTACCGTTCATATTATACTAAATGTACTAAACATAACTGGACGTGTGTAATACATTTTATACATTATGACCATGTGCGTGCGGGATAAGACATAATGACCGTCTTGCCCCATAAGCACGGGGACCTTCTTGCCCCACGTGCAATACGCGTGTTTTAACATCATGTATACAAAAACACAACATTCTATTGCACATTTTTAATTGTTTGATATATCACCTGATTAATACCATTATTATGTCACCAATTAAGTTCATGATTCATGTCGTTACATAGTGAGTTGCACCATTTTACTATTGCCAAAATATTAAATCAGTGCGTATGACAGCGGATATAAAAGAAAAAAGAAAACACTGATTTAGTTACATAAGTATCGTGTTGCTGCGACTTCGGGGTGGGTATCCGACAGATGTTAACTTCATTTTGCTCCACATCTTGAGACGTTCAGAGGTTTATATTTTGCGTACGTGCTAGTGGGGCGTATAACCTCCAGGACCCGTTTTGTCCCAGGTTACCTTAAGTGCCACAACTGTGGCGTGCCACATGGACATTAATACTGGCGTGACTACTTATTTTGGTCCTAGTGAAAAACATTTCCTGACCTAGACAATTAAATGCAGTTACGAAAACAACGGTAGAACAAAGATTATTTATACACTAAAACATAAACTTCACAGTTAACACTGTCTTGGAACGCAGACTAACCTCAGTCTTGTAGAGTTATAGTATCTTGCTCAAGCTAAAGACTCGGACTATATATTGATGTTAAATTATATAAATAATGGTAACGTAATGTACGATCTCAATCGACATAACATGACTAACTCTCACAGAATAAGGAATAATGAGGCTATTAATACATATATCTATAGTAAAACGCTTGAAAAAACTACTAAGACATCTGCCTTTTCCCTATCAGAGTATGTGAGTCTAGATTTAGGATCATTATGGTCGATGCTCAGGCCTGAAACACCTTCCTGATTCTTGGTTTGGAGTTCATATACACATGTGCTGCTTTAGGGTTTGACTTACCCTATATTGCTAGCTTCATATCAAATTACTTACCCTATATTGCTAGCTTCATATCAAATTACTTTTGTATCCACCTCGTTGTTTTACGGGCGTGATTCCTAGCCCTACAATGTTCAGTTTAGTATTTCCCTTTTTTGTTTCCATATAAAGCTTCCATAAAGTGTGTTTCTTATTAATTTTCTTTATTGATTCCTTGTTTATGGGTGCATTCCCTTTATGTATGTTAATAGTACTCACTAGTCGATAAGGGATGAATTCATCCTCTAATGTTTTAATATATTTAAAAAACGTAACTATTGGTCGTTCATAGTGCTAGTGCCAAATATATCGCCTCAGTCTGTGTGGTCTTTTAGCCTTCATACCATTATAATCCCCGTGGTCGTAATAATATTAAAGTCGTTTGTGATTTGCTATTTCTGCATAACACATAAATGTAATAATAAGGACAGAGTGATCACTCTTACCAAGTGGGCTTTCGTACACTATGTCACTTATCATACCTTTTTCTTTTGTTAAAACTTAATCAAGAGTGTTCGATTTATTTCCTAATCGCCTCCTTGTGGGAGTGTTATATATTATACTTTTGTCTTTATTTATACTTTTTTCACTATCTTGGGTTGTTTGTAGGTTCCTACTTTCATGCATGCTTTGCAACAATTTCTTTACTAACGATTTCTTTTTCTTTTTTTCTATCGCATTTCGTAACATACTTTTTCTCTACGGCTTCAAATCTCGTGTTCGTAGTTTTGAAATACAACTCGCATCTCTCTTCGATAACTTTTTCATTGAGAATTTGTTTTCTTCAACTTTTGGTTTGTATTTTAAGCAAAACTACATGCATCCAGGTTTTACCATTGCCTCATACACACCAGGTTTGAATTTCAAGCATTTGATGCAGTATCGGTTTTCACAGTAATCGCATTCGAGCATTCAGTCTTTCTCACTTTTAAAGACTTTCTCACAGTCTTCTCATTTCCAAGATTCTCTACCATCGCTCCCCGATTCAGAGTTGTTGTTACCCCTCCGTGTCCCCTTATTGTTTAGTTTTGCGTTTGGAGCGCTAGAGACTACTACATTTTTGCCAACATCTTGTTTTGGCACTGTGTGCTGATTTTCAATCATATCTGTAATTCCACACAAAAATCAAATTCCATTCCCGCCAAAATGTTCATTCTTCTTCCGGTTAGGTGCATAATGTAAATAGCACAAAGTAAGGTTAGATAAACATCAGTAATGTAATGATAAGTTAGGTAGAGCTGAACTCCCAACTTGATCCATCTGTATATTAACAGGTCTTGTCGACCACTGCACAAAACGTCTTGGAAACATCTGCACACACTCTCAATACAACAGGATACAGACGGTAAGTGTGTATATATATATATATATATATATATATATATATATATATATATATATATATATATATATATATATATATATATATATATATATATATATATATATATATATATATATATATACACTTACATATATATATATATATATATATATATATATATATATATATATATATATATATCAATATATATATATATATATATATATATATATATATATATATATATATATATATATATATATATATATATATATATATATATATATATATATATATATATATATATATATATATATATATATGAATGAACATTTTGGCGGGAAATACGATTGGGTCGAATTCCAATTTAAAATTGCTTTTACATCGCGTAAACACAGAGTTTACATATAAACATCACGACATTGTAATCATAAAACATTATGAAAATGCCCTGTCACAACTGCAAACAGCCAATTAATTTACAAAGCAACGGAGCTCATATGTAAACACAAGCCGCCTCACCTCTACTACAGTAAAGCCAGACTATAATGTAAACAGATCGTTCGTACGGTTGGACAATTTTGTCTCACATAGCAATTGCATATTAGTTATGTTGTCCATATCGGCTTGTGCATCATCGTCTAACTGAAGCTCACCATGTATGACACTCAATCATTTAACTGAGTAGTTTAAAGAGAAGGCGATCTACTGGATTGTGTCCATCATATTTCTAGAGTTGCACCTTGCTGACATAGTGATGGGCCATTAAATTTCTTGGGGCGGGTTGGGTTTTTAAAAATAGTTTCATACCAACTGAATGGAAAAAAAACTGTTTACCATACTGATGTGGAAGGACGTGCGTACGTGCGTACGAACATCTACGCGAGTGTTTGTTGCAGTACCGGTGTTACATCACACGTTTTCCAAGAAATATCCATATTTGTCAGACACAAATAACTCAAAAAGAATAAGTAATTATGCATTTTGATCCGAATTGATTGTTACAGTTTGTATGTGCGTTGAAATGGGAAATAATAATGTATGAGTTTTTACACATGCATTTCCCATTCAACATTTCATTATATATTTTGTTCTATGCATACTGTTTGTTGAAATGTTTAACGATCACAAATTCATTTCAGTTCGTATTAGTGAAAACAACGTGCCACTAAATTTCAAACCATCCAGGATTCGAATCAGGCTCTACTGTTACTTATGCGTGGTACCACTTTCCAAACTCTTTCACGTTTGTCGGACAAAAAAAAGGTTTAACGTTTATCACTGTAACAACCATGTGTCCCGTTTGTTCAAAATCAACACTGACTCTTAAAATTAACTTTGTGCTGGCAACAGTCTGCAGTCAATACACTTTTTAATGACGTTGTAGTCAGCATGTAATGCTAAATAGACGAACCGAGTTGCCCACTTCTTTGTCGCGTCTGAAGCAACAGGAATGGCAAATACATTGTCCAGTTTCAGAACGTTGCTACGTACTAAGCAAAAAAATTAAAAGTCCTCTTACTTTTCATCGGCTGAAGTTTCATAACAGACAGGTTATAAAGTATATATACAGATTTCACATAAAAGGTGACTGATCGCAAATATCTGTTGCAATGCAATGTATCACGGTGTTTGATGGTATACTTGATTTTATTTAAATTCACTGTATGGTAACCGTTTTCTAACCACTTTGATTGTAACTAAGTTAGCTACTTCTTTACATATATAACATTCTCACGTCATCAAAAACTCTTGTTCGTCGATGTCCATCTGTGTAGTGTGTGAATAGTTTATGTAACATCCACAGTCCATTTCTTTTAAATGCAATTTTTCAAGTCAACACAATAAGTTACTTTAGTCGTTAGATCTGGTAAGGTTCAAAATAGTGGATATCCAAAATGATAAACTCTGTGCGCGTCAATGCCGATGCCGATTACGGACGCGACTTCCATACTCTCGCCGACCACATGATACAGTTACGAAATGTCACCAATTAGAATTTCACCTAATGCAACACCAAACAATCAGTAATTTAATAGTTTTTCTGATGATTTCACACAAAAATGCATAAAAAATTTGCAAAACTGAGCTGTCATGTTGTTGTGGGTACTGGGTTTGATTTTTAGTTAAAAAAAAAGAATTTAACATGAGGCTAGCTAAAATTCGAATAGAGGAGCTCCGACAATTTATTTAATTGGTATTCTCGACTAATAAATTATCTTCTCAAGAAGACAATCGAAAAGTAGTTACATAAATCTCGCGAGGACTATCACTGACCTATAGTCAAAAAGCCATAGTTTTTTTCAGATAAGAAACCCTTTTATTTCGTGCTACAAAGAAAAAAATTCATATGTTTCATGCATCTGAATCTAATAAGCCCGGACGTAAAGCAAACGTGCTAAGTTGTGCCTTTTAACACAACGCCAATAGGAAATGGTTCTGTCCCAGCCATTTTGATTCTACTAAACGACTGATTGTGTGATCATTGATTTCGTTAAGCGGAATGCGCTGTAGTTTGGTTCATTCAAATAACAAAGGTTGTTTGCACCACATTTCCCACAAACAACGTCTTAGTTGAGATGGCAATATTGTAAAATATAATATTATTTAAACGATGCTGTACATGGTCTAAATTACATAACACAAACTGCAGTGGCCGATCCTTGTAAACACAAACATCCATCAAAATGTCACATCCATTGCCGGGTCGTACCATCCAAGTCACCGTTTACAATGAAAGAAAAACAGCGAGTACGTGCGCAACCTCGATTAAGGGTTGTTACTGAAGACGACATTTTAAATAGGCGTTTCCAAGATTATGCCAATTAACGAACTGTTTATATTGGCATTCAGCGCCATTTGCTCATATAGATTTTAATGGTAACATTACTTTATCCATACGTTGTCAAAACAAAATAATATTTTAATATGAAATTGCTATGACATTGGTTGAATACATAAAACAAATTAGGTCTTACAGAATGCAGCATTCAGTATGTAAGAACGTTCAAAACTCTTTACACTCCACCCCCTGGCAGACCTTACACCCCAGTCCCTGGCGGACCTCACACTGCATCCTTGGCGGACCTTACACTCCACCCCCTGGCAGACCTTACACTCCACATCTTGGCAGACCTTACACTCCACCCCCTGGCAGACCTTGCACCCCATCCCCTGGCAGACCTTACACTCCATCCTCTGGCAGACTTTATAGGTCTGCTCCTTCCAGCACCAACTCGACTTCTCGGGGAAGAAATCAGCCACGCTGTAGATACTGCGCGAGAGGTATTTTATACACCACTGTATATAGCCAGGTACTCATTTATGCAGCAGGATGAACAGGGACAACGTGTAGCGAAGTAAATTGCCCAATTGGAAAGCGAACAACCGCTTTCTATAAAGTCAAGTAAGGACTTCATGGTCTCTCCCTCAACAAATATGACTTTGAAATTATAACCAATGACAATTATATCATGAATGCTGTCATCAGGCATTGATGAAACTTACAGTTGATGTCATATATCATGTTGACCAAATCAAATAAAGGAATGTACAAGAGGTGTCTGATATTATTCATCATGACTAGACACATGAGTAAGGACTAATTAACCATTACTAGATGACCAAAACTTAAGGATGTATGATTAATACTATTTTGACTGATATATATGTATTAGAAAATACTATAAAAGTAAAAATAAATGGGGATATATGTTAAAAATTACCCACTAGTAACCTCCAGAAAAAAATTACGATCGATGCACTGTTCTCAATGTACAACCAACGTGTGGTGCAACATCCGTGGTGCAACAACCGTCATTTGTAGAGCGACTTATTGCAATAATGTGTCATGGTGTTTCGACTTAATTATCTGACACAACGGTGACAACCATCCGACAAGTCGGGCCAATGTAGGGAAAAGGTTAGCTACATTTATGAAAGTTGATTGGCTAACATAGTAACATAAGTCTGTGGTGAACAAATACTAGTGTGGCTCAGCTGATGTAATGCCAATGTTGCCCCACTGGTAGCATGCTGACCTTTGGATACATATAAACATTGTTTTATCTGCATGGTGCAGTATTAGCATGCTGACTGGGTTTGTCAACCATGCTGACCGGGTTGGTCAACCATGCTGACTGGGTTGGTCAACCATGCTGACCGGGTTGAAGTTGGCATGGCGACCATAGTTACATTGGACCAACTTTGGACACAGGCAAGCTGAATTTACAGCTGTATTGGCCTAAGGTCGTTACACTGACCATTGCTGCATTGGCCCAAAAAATGCCTGGTGAAGTTACACGGGTGACCTATATACATATGTAGCACACAGTAATAAATTGAACATGACATAAAACACTGCATCATTGTTGGCTCACTACTTGAGTTAACAGTAGAGACTGAGATACATAATGTTTGGAAATAGACCAACCATCACGTGGCGACACCTTCTAGGAATTAATGTTTGACTACTCTAGGTGCTGATTAAGCACATTCACATATTTTGTCACATCATGATGTCCAGGAAGTCTGCTCAGTTTAACCAAAAAAACACTTAAAGATAATTCAACTAAAATTGTTGTTATAGAAAACTTCATCGAAGTGTTGTCACCAATGCCGGTGATCTCGGCCTTTCGGGATCTCGGCCCTAGTGATCTCGGCCTGTTTTGGTGATCTCGGCCTGCTCGTTGGTGATCTCGGCCTGGTCTCTAGTGATCTCGGCCTCGTGTTGCGATACATAAATAAGAGTGCTTATGCCTTAAAAATAATTATAGATGTAGTATGTACTTATTGTTCGGTATCTACGGTTGCTGTAAAAAATAGTGTTTATGCCTTAGAAATAATTATAATTGTATAATTCACTCAATATGTCCTCGGGATGCCCCATTTTCTGTCTGTAAACTTTTTAGCAGAAATTTGTGTGCTAAATAAATTTAAAAATACAGAGAAATATCGATGATAACAGACATAATATGTTTGCAACGAAGGCAAGCTTATATGGTCTTTGATCTACACAACGTTTCCAACTGATTGAAACCTTGCTCGTAGCGACCGCGGTTGTAAATGTGAAGCATTGTATGTCCATTCTATGAGACAGAGCTTTGAACATTTCTAAGTAAACATGGCTTCACTTTGATTACGACTACAGGAATAACAATCGCTGAAAATAGGTTAATCCGTTAGACCCTACTAGCCGCGTTTCCCATGGTTGCCCATGAATGCTTTTAGTGGGAAATTAGGACATGAGTAGATCTTGCGTCACTTCAGTCTAAGCCACTAGTTAAAAACATTTAGCATTAAAATAACATTAAACTGACTCCATCCTTTATTCAATAAGAAGTGGTACAATACATATAAATAGATGTAGATAGAAATATCAAACGTTTCACCGCACCGCGACATCAATAATCATCTGTGAGTTTTGCTGGAATAGTTCTACGGACGACTAGATGATGATGATGATGATGATGACGACGATCTTCTTAGCGGGGCATAACACATCCGTACATACAACAGTGAAGGCTTAGGGTCCAGTGAGAATTAGTGCATGCAATGCTTGAAATCAATGTGAAATGCGATCGTAATTCAGTAAATATTACCATTAACAAACTTAACGGAAAAGATTATTGCAGTGCCAGTTATGTCGTACAATGGCTTCACACCAATCAAACATCGCTTTGTTGTGGCGCCTAAAGAAGAACACACCAGAATGAATGGACTTTATGTGCCGAAGCGGTGCGCTCAGGCGGCAGGCAGACTGTAAAGATATTTGTGAAAAGAAGGTAGCTCCAACCGTTCGGTGATCTATTGTACGGGTCGGTTGTTGGGGATAAGAAAGCGGTCCAATCAGATATAATACCATACCTACGATTGGCCGATCAGAAGCGGAGGTAAGCCACCAACGGGGTATTTAGAAGGGGGACTCACCACAAAGTTCAATAGACAGAGCGAAAATACGACGATTACTTACAATCATCATTTGCGATCGCCGTACGCCATGCAGTCCGAAGAGGCTTGTATGAGTTGTTTGCGAATCGTCAATGCGCGTCAAGAGGCCCTGTTGTACGATGGTTACACCCGTTGGTAACACAGAGTATGCGGGACAGGTATGTCGAATATGTTTAACAAGGTTTAACAAGATTGCCATCCCAAACAACAAGTTCCAGATGGCAAGTGGACAAGGAAGCCATTGGCTTATCGAGAGTCCAACAATGTTATCATTTATGTGTAGCCCGCTCTTATCATATATCTGTCAATTCTATTTTTAAACATATTCACATTACTAGCATTAACACAATCATTTGGCAGTTTGTTCCATTCATTTATCACCCTCTGTGAGAAAGAGTACTTTCTCATGTCCAATCTACACTGTTCCTTAACTAATGCTGCTTTGTTTCCTCTGGTTCTACTGCCTTCTTTAAGTTTGAAGAACATATTCCTATCAACATCCTCATAACCGTTCACTATTTTAAACACTTCTATTTGGTCTCCTCTTAGTCTCCTGGTCTCTAGTGTTGTCTAACTACATTGTAATAAGCGACTTTCGTAACTAAGGTCTCTCAATGCTGGAATCATTTTAGTTGCTCTTCGTTGTATTCTTTCTAGCTTGTCTATGTCCTTCTTACGACACGGCCTCCATGCTTGTATACAATATTCCAAATGTGGTCTAACTATTGCTTTGTACAGGGGTACAACTAGCTGTTTCTCCTTATACGTGATAGTTCTCCTAATTAGCCCTAGAATTTGATTTCCTTTCGAAGCAGCAATCCCACATTGCTCTGAAACTTTCATGTCAGCACTAAATGTTACACCTAAGTCCTTTTCTTGTGTGTTTCCATGTCCTATGTGTATGCATTTACACTTCCCAAAATTGAACAACATTTGCCATTTTTCTGACCATTTAACTAATTTATCTAGATCATCCTGTAAACTTTGTTTATCTGTATCATTAGTAATCTTTCTGAATACTTTTGTGTCATCTGCAAATGTCAGTACTTTGCTAGATATGTCATCTTCCAAATCATTTATATATATTAAAAACAGTATAGGGCCTAATACTGATCCCTATGGTACCCCATTCAGAATAGATTTCCAGTTTGAGATCTCACCATCTACTATTACTCTCTGTCTTCTGTGTGTCAGCCACTTTTCTATCCAGTTTATTACATCATTACCTATACCATGGGTTTTTAGTTTAAGTAACAATCTTTGATGTGGCACTTTATCGAAAGCTTTCTGAAAATCTAAATATACAACATCCACTGGTGACCCGTCATCTACCCACTTTGTAAGTTCTTCCAAAAAACATAAGATATTGGTTAGACATGACCTTGCTTTTAGGAACCCATGTTGAGATGTATTTATTAATTTATGTTTTACAAGGAATTCCAAGATGTGGTCTCTAATTAATGTTTCGAGTAATTTACATACAACTGATGTTAAACTCACTGGTCTGTAATTTTCTGGTTTGTTCCTCGATCCTTTCTTAAATAGCGGTGTAATGTTTGCTTCTTTCCATTCTGAAGGAACTATTCATTCTTCTAGTGACAAGTTAAACACTTTTGCTAGTGATGTACTAATTTGCTCAACAAATTCCTTAAGCAGTTTTGGTTATGTTATACCGATTGTCCATGTTGATTCAATTCATAGCGGAAGTAATGGCAACGGAAACATAGAAAACTAAATTGGCTAGGTGGGAAGACCGTTCGTAATGACTACTGTATACAAGATCTCGTAGATGATCTGATTATCGGTTAGTTTATGTACATAACAGTTAAGAAAACTGTTCTTATTCGTTCTACGTAAGATGGGTTAACACCGTTAAATAATACTTATCAATTGCTAGCTGAATTGTGATATGCGACTTGCTGGCGGATTAAGTCAGTTTTAAGGCGCGATTCTGGTATATACCAGAAATTCTCGTATACCAGAAATGCGCAATTCTCGTTGTACCAGAATTATCGAAATGCACAATTCTGGTATACCAGCAATGTGCAATTCTGGTATACCAGCATTGTGCAATTCTTGCATAGCAGGACTGACAATTGGTGCAATTCTCATTATACCATAATTATCGGATGTACATGTGTCCGGCTGTGTCCGGCACAATTCTGGTACATACCAGAGCAAAAGTAAAAAATACTGCCATCATCAATCGCCGGCTACCGTAAAATCGAATTTTATTCCGAGGCTTCGCAGGAGTTTCACAAAAAGCCTGTGTTACGGCGCCAGGGTAGCCTGTAGGCCAAAGTCATGATATAAATAAATAAATAGAAATAAACTAAATTAAATGCATGATATAAAAAATACTTTGATTTCACGTCTTGCAAAAATGACAGACGCTGCAGATGTCGAAATCATGTTTTAGTCTTTGCAAATTTCCATTTGTTGATCGCGTAACGTGTAAGAATAGTAAAAAACATATAAGGACAACTTTTTTAAGATATTAATATTTTATTAAATGATATTTGTTTTATTCCGCATCTCATCCATCCATCTCAGGTGTTGTCTTTCATGTATCGCTGGCACGCCTCCTCCTTTTCCAACCTGTCGTCTTCTACACACGATATGTGTCAAAAGTATGAGAGTCATATCAATATGAAATAATATTTTCGATATAAATGAAAAAAAATTAAATTTGAAGGACAATCAAACGAGAATCGTAGGATTTTGGTGAGTGACACGGAACTACCGGTATATTAATACATTCCAACTGTTATTATCATACTGAAGGGACGATGTAAAAATACATAGCTATTATAGTAAAATGCAGCCCAGGTAAGCTTTAATGACTTCGATATAGGAATGCTACTCTTTACTGGGATACTATATGAGTCAGAGTATAGACTACTACTAAATTAGCAAAATTACGTATTTGTGTATAATATATATAAAACCAACACCTCTATTCAATGATAGCAAACTCTTCCACAAATATGTGGGTAGCCCTGAAAAGAACTGTTTGGTTTGTGTGTGGCTCTGAAAAGAGCCTTTATTGTTGTTGTCTTCAGGTGGTTTAGAACCGATATATCAGTGATATATGGGCACAAATGTTGTGGAAGGCTGCTGTGGTGTCGGCACCAAACCTGTCTCGCCACATCCTCTCGTCGAGGTAGCTTGGCAGTTGTTCCGAGGAAACACCTTTCATCGCCTTGAACTTCAGTTTGGCTTTCGCCCAGTAGCTTTCGATGGCTTGAGTATGTACACCTGTGGCTGGATCGACGAAGTTCTCGCTGTGGTTCACAGTAGCGTAGGTGTAGTTATTGTTTCGGCTCAGTTGACGGTACGCAGCCCACTGATCGCTGTGGATGATCGATCCGGGCAGCACGACACGCTCGATGATGGGGAGCAGCGTCACCGCTCGACGGTCTTGTACGAGCTCCATGTAGCCGACTCCAGGTGTTTTTGAAGTGTCGCAAAGGCCGAACACCCACTGGTCCGATGCAGGGACTCGACCACGATGGTACTTGGGATTGTGCCGGAACAGTGACTCGTCGATCTGCACGATGACATTAGCCCCACCGAGAGCTATAGGATCGTAGATGAGATGTGCGGAGCAGACCTCTCGCAGAAAGAGAAAATGTTGCTGCACGCACTGACGAGACACACCAAGTTTTTCTGCAGCCGTCTTCACTGGCGAATTCTGGGCCCACAGGTAGACCATGTGGATGTACTTCTGAAGGGGTACGCGGCTTCTGGCGAAGAAACTGTCCGCCCTCACCGAATGGTACGATCGAGACCCACACTGGAAGTTCTTGCAGTGCCATGCAAATCGGTCACTCAGCTGAGCACGTGGCACTAATTTCATGTCGGCAAAACATGTCGGACATGACAGTAATAACGATAGGTTTTAGTTCTCTGAACAGCCACAGCAACATATTGTCGCTGCTGACAGGACGAAGCTACCTGGCGGCTTTGTGAAAGCGGCGAGGTGCGGAAACGACTTATTAGCATTCCGGAGGACATAACTTTGGGCGATCTTTTACTTTCTGACCTAACCATGAAAATGATCACCTAGAGCACCCAAATTTCTCCTCATATATCTACTATACATATACACATGTCACGTGGCCAAAAAAGTACATTTACTTTCTCAAAACGATCAAAATTTACAAAAGAATTAAACAAAAATATCGCCCTCTCCTACGGCGCGTACGCGTAGCGCCAAGGCTACCGTAAAATCGATGCATATGACAAGGCGTCGTTCAGTTTCACCAAAACTCTGTGCGGGGCGCTGCTGATTGAAATAAAACAGTACAATTATGTATTTCTGCTTTAATTGTGCGTGGGTGCGTGAGTGCGTGCGTGCGTGCGTGCGTGTTTCATTGCGTGTAATTATGTATGTCTCAGTAGTATTTGTAGTTTTGCTATATGTGACATGTCATGTTCTTAGGTAATTAGTTTTATTCATATTATCATCAGATTGTGTTATATTTTTATATGTATTTTAAGTATCTCTGAATGGACTTTGTCCAGATTTACGGCGCTATTTTAATACCAATTGCGTTTTTAAATACAGTAATTACGGTGGCACCAGTATTAATGCATAATTTTAAGCGTGTGTGTGTGTGTGTGTGTGTGTGTGTGTGTGTGTGTGTGTGTGTGTGTGTGTGTGTGTGTGTGTGTGTGTGTGTGTGTGTGTGTGTGTGTGTGTGTGTGTGTGTGTGTGTGTGTGTGTGTGTGTGTGTGTGTGTGTGTGTGTGTGTGTGTGTGTGTGTGTGTGTGTGTGTGTGTGTGTGCAGTGTGTGTGCGCATGTGTGTGTGGTGTTCGGTATGTGTGCGTTGTTTGTGTTTATATACAGCTGAATATGTATTGTTATTAACATTGATGTCGATAGGAACCTCTGGTAATATGAGGATGTATTTCCCTACCCGGCTATAGGCCTGGCTATTTTGTTAGACTTTGATGGACATCACACATTTAAGAGAGATGTAAGTTTGTGATGTTGACTTAAGTTGCTCAGAATGTCATTTACATGATGGCAATGATTGTGAGGAAGTTCAAGATTTTTTTGATGGTTCAGTTTTCGTTTAATCAGACAAAAGCTATCGTGTGTGTAGTAGACACTTATGAAAATATACCATTGTATTCCATGGTAAATACCATGGTGTTTTGAAACAGGTTAACCGTGGTAAACCTTGGTAAAATACCGTGATATACCATGGAAACCATGGTAATCCATGGTGTTTTGAAACAGGGAAACCATGGTAAAATACCATGGTGTTTTGAAACAGGGAAACCATGGTATACCATACATTTACCATACACAATATATGAAAAAGCATGGTGTACCACATGGTTTACCATGTAATACCAACGAAATACCATGGTATACTATGTCATTCCATGGGATACCCTTATGAAAATATACCATGGTATATCATTGTATACCATGGTATATCATGGTATTTACCATGGTTTACCATGATTTACCATGGTTTACCTGTTTCAAAACACCATGGTATACCATGCATTTACCATGGTATATTTTCATAAGGGTTACCACACAAATTTGCCTAAAATGCAGTATTATATAAGAACATGATAATGAATGACCGTTTCTTGTATACCAGAAATGTACAATTCTGGTACCTCCAAGAAATGGACAGCGCTTACAGTACATTTCTGGTATACGAGAATTGTACATTTCTGGTATATACCAGGATTGCGCCTTCAAGCTGACTTGATCCATGATCCTTGCTGGCCACATTTATGGATGCAATGTACTACCTAACAACTTTGGGATGCAATTTTTCTGCTGCCATATTTTCGTACACTCATAAATGTAGTATTAAAACAACTCAGCCACCCTACGCTCGCAGAAAATTCCACCCGCACTGTAACGAGAGTGAATTGCAAATTCAAGCCACTTTGAATATCCAGCAAACAATGAGTGTAGGAGCGTTTATCGTAAGTTTGAGAAGCCGTTAACAATTGCCGAGAGTTACCTATGTTGAGATTTTATCATACGCGTTGTTTACTGGCAATTTAACAATTATAGGTTTACCGATCTAATTTCTGTGGAACTTGAGCATGATGAAGGTTTCTGTTAGTCTCCCGGCCCTTCCTGAGAATGGTGTCTACCTTTCCCTTTGTTCAAGCTTGTGTTAAACAGTAATGGCTGCTTTCATGCGTGCTCAACAATGCAACTCGCTGTTTCACTCCCATTTCGACAACTGCAATCCAGTAAATCCTACAACACTCTTTCTTTTATGTGCATTGTGCAGTGACTGGATTGTGAAATGTATTCATCACCGATTTCTTAATCACAGACGCTACAAAGGTACTGGTTGGCAATGCGTGAATCCATCTGAATGCTCCCATTCACCATCACTGCACATAGAAAAGTATACCCTAACATTGAGGCTACCTAGAGCCGCCGCGCCAGATCTTAGAACATTCTTATCGTAATGTAATGTTAGTATTTAATTCGCAGGTATGAGCTGAGGCGCCACTTACAGGCATCTGGTGAAAGGATCGGTTGACCTTCCCCACTGGAGATGCATCGAGTGCCTTGATGCATCAATGGACATCGAGGAACCCATGGAGGCAGACGATGACTCGCAGATCGCACCACAGGTAAGTTGAGGTAACATAGTGCATCAAACAGATATGGGCGGCTCTCATTGTCAGTGAAGCCAACAATGCGACATTAAATTTCTTAAAACACATCTTACAAATTCCCATACTTATGCCCGCAAATATTTGTAAAAATAAATCTAAAAACGCAATGTCATGTAGTCCTCGGTGTTACCACAACAGTTGGTATCTATTCTGTTTCTGCTCTACTTCTATGTCCAGCTTGTTACGGAGGCACTCACTAGCTAATCTAATAGACATGTGTATGTAGCTGTACATGGTATGTATGACATGTAAATACGCAGATAGTAAATGTGTAAATCTCCATCCATGTAAACCTGGCATTTGAATGTTTCAAATTAGATTGGCTATCATCTGCAGACGGGCGATTGGTGGCTTTGATGAATGTGTACAGTTACAAATATGTTGTTAACTATATGTAAATAGACAAAAGTGTATATATGCAATAGCATTTTATCATCATGTTGTACAGGGAAATTGCTGCGTGATGCGTCTCAATCTAATCATCTACCATTATTCTTCTTTGAACCTAATTATGACTCACTCTACATCCCTTTTAATTTTGTTTTCACTATGATGTCATTTTCACTGTCAATATCGTTCAACTTGTATACAGGGTGTGTGTGTGTGTGTGTGTCTGTGAATGAAAGAATCACTGCCGGGTGTTTGCTATTTTTGTTAATAGGTGGAAAGATGGCCACAGATGACCATCACCAGACGACCACTCTACACAGCAAGCAAGACAGACGGCTCATCACAAAGATTTTATTAGTGTCAAAATCATTACTTTCTTCAATGTGTCAAGAAAATATTGTAATTATTAGTACTTGACACATCTGTTCTATGTAGACATGTTCTGTATTAGTGCATATCCTATCCACATTTAACATTAATGCATTATGCTAATACGACATTTTCCTTTATTGTTTGTATATGTATCGGTCTTTGATATTAGTGTGTTCCATTATTCTGTGATGTTAGTGTGCTCCATTAGTCTTTGTTATCAGTATGTTCCTTTAGTGTTTTATATTAGTGTGTTCCATTAGAAGTTTACATGTTGGCATTATATGTGTGGTGGAAGATCAGGATTTTAATTATGTAGAAATTTTTATAAGTAAAAAGCAAGCATGTACTTAATAAATAAAATGTTTTCATGTTTGCCTGATTTCTTTCTTTTTTGGTTGTATTAATTATTACCAAAACATGTCCATACAATGTCATACAATATACGAATCACATATCATGTATATGTAACACAAATCAACATGAAGGATGGAGAGTGCAAACATAGTGAACCATACTTAAAATAATAACGAAACTAGGTTTGCCTAACATACAAGTCACGCTATTTGATTTCAACGAATTATACAGCGCTCGACGATGGGCGATAACAATTAACATCGAAGACGTGCAGATATATGGCAGAATGCCTGCCAACATTACAACAAATAATCACCGATTTATGTTCAGTGCATGAACAACAAAATAAAAACTTAAAAAATAAATTTGTGACAAATTGTCCAAGCATTTTGTGACATAACGTTCCAAATTTATTAAATATTGTCTAGGACATATATGCCTTGTGACATAACGACCATCCGTACGCCTATCGCAACATTGCATAGAAGTGACAGAAAAACTCTTATTTATGTATTGCAACACAAGGCCGAGATCACTAGAGACCAGGCCGAGATCACTAGGGCTGAGACAACGTGATGAATCGATGCCTTTGCTACGAGACATGATGATCTGCGCCACAGCTCAAAAGGTCATTACTTCTAAGGTGGTCTTGGCCCTCCACGGTGTACTTGCTCCCAAGCTTTCTGCTGTTTGTGCTCCTCTTCCCTCACTCTCGCTGCCTCCTGTGTGGGGAGTGAAAGCACAGGAAGAATGTTAGTGTTAAGTAACCGGATTATTTTAACTAATGTGGCAGATGACATACTAGCACCTTCAAGATCAAGCTAGAATATTATGATTATATGTACACACACTAGCAAGTAATAATTCACTGTTAGTGAATTTAGACAGGTTCTGCAGACAGTTGAATTTAAACAGGTTCTGCAGATAGTTGAGAGTTGAATTTAGACAGGTTCTGCAGACAGTGAAAAGTTGAATTTAGACAGGTTCTGCAGACAGTTAAGAGTTGAATTTAATTAAGAGTTTAGTTCAAACAGGTTCTGAAGAAAAGTTGGATTTAGACAGGTTCTGCAAACAGTTGAAAGGTCCTAGGAAAGAAGAGATTTACAGACTGAAGCCACTATAGAACGAAGACAATGATAGCAAAATACACTTGCCTCTTCCTTTTGTGTTGTCACCAGGTAAGTGATGTATGACATCATCTTCTGGAGACGGACCTCATTGTCGTCCTCCTCTTGCTGTAGACCCAGGGCCCGGTTAATTGGGAAGAAGTCGTACTTCTGATTGGCCAACTGCAGCAATGCCACAAGGACATCATTTAGTTCATTCAACAGTGTAATTTAGGTTTAATAACACATTTTTCAGTGGAACGGCCATTAGTTGTGCTGACTACTATAAGATGGGAAAATATTACAGCGCTGTCTTCTATCCAGCACTTGATTGCAACAACAATGTCCAAGCACAGTGGAAGGACAATTTCTGGCCATCTTCATAGTAAAGTTCATACAGAGGAATAAACCTAGGTACCTGTGTATATTGTGGCTAACAAATAAGGCAACTATGTAGTTGTGTGCGTACAGTACACGGTAGACCTCACATTACATGAATGACTAAGTTGTGTGCGTACAGTACACGGTAGACCTCACATTACATGAATGACTAAGTACAGAGGTTGCTGAGAGACAGACCAGCTCGCTGACGTAGAGCTCCAGGGTTGTGTAGTCGTTGGGCCGCGTCTTGTCCAGATGGATGAAGAAGAAGACATACGCCCACTGGTTGTGTTCCTCTTTCACGTGACGCTCAAAGCCCTGAAATATATGTCACCAATCTAGATCTTGAAAATGCAACATCCCCAAAGGCTTGACAGTTTCACAAACCGTCTGTTTACTCCATAAGGATAGAAACCTCTGCTGTCATTTCTTGTATTGCATTCCAATTGTTTTCTGTTAGCTTCTTCTGGACCTTTTAATTTCATTTGTAGCTGTTTGTGCATTTATGAAAAGGGCACAAATATGTGTAAAATTGCTTCAACTGGCGAGGAGTCAGTCGGCTGGATGTGTAGCAAGAATGGAAGGGAACAGGTGATGAAGAGAGCGGATGCACTCAGAGTGGAGGGTAGAAGGAGATGGGTGGTGGAGATGGCAGTGAAACAGGAGTGGGAAGGGAGTGGAGAACAAGAGCGAGGGACAGTGGGGAGTGGAGATGGGTGGTGGAGATTGCAGTGAAACAGGAGTGGGAGGGGAGGGGAGAACAAGAGCGAGGAATAGTGGGGAGTGGAGACGGGTGGTGGAGATGGCAGTGAAACAGGATCAGTAATGGAAGAAGACTAGAGCTGTGATGTGTAAAGTCATAAATACATTAAAACAATTTAGGTGAGTAAGCAAAAAAGAGAAGACTAGAACCGAGGTGAGCACTGCTGAAGACTAGAACCGAGGTGAGCACTGAAGACTAGAACTGAGGTGAGCACTGAAGACTAGAACCGAGGTGAGCATTGAACACTAGAACCGAGGTGAGCACTGAACACTAGAACCGAGGTGAGCACTGAAGATGAGAAATGAGGTGAGCACTGAACACTAGAACCGAGGTGAGCACTGAACACTAGAACCGAGGTGAGCACTGAACACTAGAACTGAGGTGAGCACTGAACACTAGAACCGAGGTGAGCACTGAACACTGGAACTGAGGTGAGCACTGAACACTTGAACAAAGGTGAGCACTGAACACTTGAACAAAGGTGAGCACTGAACACTAGAACCGAGGTGAGCACTGAACACTAGAACCGAGGTGAGCACTGAACACTAGAACCGAGGTGAGCACTGAACACTAGAACCGAGGTGAGCACTGAACACTAGAACTGAGGTGAGCATTGAACACTAGAACCGAGGTGCAGAACAAATAACTTACACTTCCATGATGTTCGAAGTCGTAGCTGCTGCGACCACAGATGAAACAGGTGTTACGCATGTCACTCTCAACCTGCCACTGTCAACAGAAAGCAACTCTCAGCATCAGCCGCAACATTCAATATCAGTTGGCTCCGTGAAAACGTCATGTTTCCCTGCTGCATAGTAAATATTCGGGGGTGTGCAGACTGCCAAATGTTATAAAAGTCTATATACGTTATCTGTAGACAGATATCTATCGTAGTAGAAAATAAAGAGTAAAGAACTGCATAAAAGCTGCAGTATAAGAAGCAAATAACATATAAAATAACAATTCTGGGCATTACTTGGAATTTTCTAGTATGAAATTTGTTCATGTCTAGTTGTACTAATATTAAAAGAATGAACCAAATGCTTTATTCACCTATTAATGTTATACTGTAGCTGTTACCTTAAACACGCATGATAAAAATATATTTATGCAACCAACAACGCAAGCCAGATGTAAGGATATGAAAAGGCCAAATGAATGACGTTTATTAAGATTATGCCTAATGGCATATTCTTCCGATTAAGAGCATGAAATGTGGACCCTGTAACATATGCCAAGCCTGTGGCTGAGCCTCATACAAAGCCGCCTGGACACAATGCTCCCAGAGCCCACACTTCGACATAGCAATACAGTACATGTAGTAATATTCCTACAACACAAGACAATTCATGGCATCGTCACCAGCACATTAAAACATTAACCCAACACCGACAATACTCGACACAATACCTATTAGCATATACTGCAACACTGGACTACACTACTTGCTAAAATTCCTACTCTATATATTTTTGTGACCTAAAAGGTGGGGCCATAACGCCACCGTTCATCGAAACCTGTGAACACTGTCCCCTTTTATTTACTGACGTTTACTAACATAGACTAAAAATGCTACGTACTTTGTTGTCTCTGAGCTCAGAGAACGTGTCGACGATGATGCCGAAGATGATGTTGAGACCAATGGTGGTGATGACAATGAAGAATGTGAGATCAAAGATGGCTTTGAAGAGATGATAGATGAACGGCTTGCCATCGGGAACTGAGAGGAACTGTGGGAAAATGTGACATTGTTTTATAAATTACAGTTTTCATATTTTCACAAGACATGAATTTCACAAAACTTTACAAATGTATGCAACATATATTAAAGCTTGTGGTGTCCTTCCTTATTGTGCAAAGGGATATATAAATGTCCAAATATTTACCCTATGTCCCTCATACAGTCCAAAAATCACAACTAAGTACCATCACATACAAACTGAACATTCTGAATCTTCATCCTCTCCAAAGTAAAACCTTGCATTTATTCACATTGTTTAAGAGGATATATGTGTGTGTGTATGCGTGCGTGTGTGCGTGCATGTGTGCATTAGCCAAAGCCAACAAGTTGGTCTTTGCAGGATATTCTGATTTATGGAATGTTCTCTCCAATGGTCATATTTGGAACCACTCCAAACTTCACTATTCATGTCAAATGAACACAACACTGTACACACTATTCATATTAAATGAACACAACACTGTACACACTATTCATATTAAATGAACACAACATTGTACACACTATTCATATCAAATGCTACCTTGGAAGAGTAAATTATATGTGTAAGATTAAAATGCTTACCTCTTGTATTCCTCGAATAAACCCACGGTGAAGCATCGTCACTGAGCATTCATACAATGTCGTGCAGTATAATCCTGTCTCCGCATCGAAGAGTTCACGATAAAAAGCGAACCCAAACAGTGCATAGATGTAGACGATGACGAGGCCGTAGATAAAAACCCACATTAGTGACACACCTGAAATTTGTCATATAAATAATAATCATTTCACTCCTTTTTAGACTATACTACACTAGATTTGTACTAGACAGATCAACGCGCTTTACAATAAAATAATACATAAATACAAATGCACATAATTATGCTTATAATCCAATATATATATATTATAAAATAAATAAAATAATAATACAAAAGTCCTGCTCATCACATGACTTGATTAACCAATCAGATGTCTAGCAGCCTGCCGATGACACCAATAACTTTTAGGCAATTAAATTTAAGAAGATTTCTAGATGGTTGACAGAGTTCTTTATCAACAGCGGGCATACAGTTTTTAATATAATATCTTTACATAATACTATTAAATATGAACAGTTCGTTTTAGGAGATATTCTGGAAGATTTAGGAAACACATTTTAACGGGTGTTCTATAAATTATATGAACCACTTCAAAACAAAACAAAACATACCACACACAATATATATCCTGACTGCAGGTCTATAATAATGTGTGGCCTTATATATAGCACCAGTATCTGCGTAGACGAGATGCACATAGCGCTTAGTCCATTATCAGAGTAATTTTTGTTGGCAGCGGCAAATGGCATTGGCTCTGCAAGTCCACAACAGGTTTTTTCAATTTCCCTGCGTGGGATCTTTTACTTCCCCTGGCATAGACACCAGGTAGAAGGGACCAACGACTTTTAGTGTCTCTTCCGAAAGACACAGGCAGAGTGGGGTGAACAAAATTGCCCAAATTTCGAAACGGACTGAAACCCTTGTCCACTAACTGCCGAGTTACTGCATCCCATTGACCCAAGGAGTTGTAACTTGTGTCGACCAGGTTCAACGTACCATTCTGTGTGATGGCGCGGATGGTTCGATGAAGCATCTGGTTAAACTCGGCGAGGTGGAGGAGATGGAATGAGAAGAAGTAGCCATAGAAGATGGTGCCTAGGATAGAGAAGACGCCCAGGAGCTGAAACAGACAGACATGACAGCTGAGACATGATGACCCTCACTACAGCATTTAGCTCCAATGTCAGTCTGTAAGCAGCGTAATAAATTGTAATTGATTACATTATAAGCTGTAACTGACAGATCAATCAGGAAAGGCCACAGCTGAGATGGGAGGACTGCGTGAGGAGGGACATGAGAAGATCGGGGAGGATGAAAGACGGAGAGAGGGGGTGGCCGATAGAAAACTATGGAAAGAAAGAACAGAAAGAGTGGCTCGACAGTACTATACCTGACCCTCACCCCTGTACAGCAGGGAACAAGGAGGATGAGCACATCATGTGGCTTTTTGCTTAGCAACCTCAGCAGGCTTTGTCAAGCTATCAACAAACATGGCCACAAATGTAAAGCTGTCAGACACTCTGTCGTGTTTTTCATTGAATGTATATCTTTATGTATGCGGAGGTGTGATCAAGTCAATGCAAACCTGCTGGCAAATGAATGCTGCTGCAGTACATAAGCTGACACGAAATACCTTGGTGCAAACAAAGGTCAAAGGTGTGTTTATAGTCATTGTGTCTAGGTTGAGCTGATCATGGCATGGGGCAGCCTTATAACTGTATTAATTTCACAGATTTATGTCGATTGCTGAACGGTTTCGGGAACGGCAGAAAGCTAATTCCACTTATCAGTCTCTCTATATTTCGTGTCCTAATCGCAAGTCCGCCATGCACCTATTTTCACCATTTTCCAAATATGTCACTTCGTCTCTCGATATGTAAACATGGTTGTAAGGTGAAGCTTGATGGAGGTCGGTATCATGGGTTATAGCAACCGAGACAATGGTGCATGCTCATTGGTCATAAATTGGATTCCGACTTCACAATCTGGATCCATCAATTATATTGAAAAGGGTAAATAGTGTAAAAACGAGAATTTCCATATCATGTCTCCTGTGATTACCATAATTGACCATAATAATGAATTGTATTATTTCATTGTACATGTACTGTAATTTGATAAAAACGTTCAGCAGTCATTATATCTACTAGTGTCCAGATTACAGTGGCAAGTCCAATCCTAGAAACAGTCACTAATAAATCCATATAACTTAAATCCACTTAAATTAGAAATGTTATTTACTTGAAGCGTTACCAGGTATACAGGATAATGCAATAAATTTTTGTGTGATTGAAATCATTACCATATTTTGCAAAGGGCAGAAACAAGAATGCGGCGTCGTGGTTATAGTGATAACATGTCACAGTTTCTTGCTTTAACTGTTGGGATACTTACCAGATACCAAAAAGTCTTGAAGCTGAAGAACTTCACTTCGAGGTTGGATGTTCTGTCTTTAACTTGGTCCCCATCCCTGCTGTCAACGTCTCTAGGACTCCTCACATACTGGCACAGTCGCCTGTATCAATTCAAAGCATCAATTCTTTAGGGGCAGTCTCAATGATGTTTAGCCACAACTACAGACTGTAGTAGAATATTTAAGGTGGGGGCATTTGGGATATGCCCTTGCAAGAATTTTACTGGTAAATTTGTCGCATCAGTTCAACAAGGCTGTAACTGTAAGTTCCAGATACTAACTTGTTGCAACAAGTGACTCCACTGCTCTGTAGATACAACTCTGTTGGACCGGGCCTCGTAGTCATACACACTGGGAGAGCAGATACAGCACTGACTAGGTCTGTAGATACAACTCTGTTGGACCGGGCCTAGTAGTCATACACACTGGGAGAGCAGATACTGCACTGACTAGGTCTGTAGATACAACTCTGTTGGACCGGGCCTAGTAGTCATACACACTGGGAGAGCAGATACTGCACTGACTAGGTCTGTAGATACAACTCTGTTGGACCGGGCCTAGTAGTCATACACACTGGGAGAGCAGATACAGCACTGACTAGGTCTGTAGATACAACTCTGTTGGACCGGGCCTAGTAGTCATACACACTGGGAGAGCAGATACAGCACTGACTAGGTCTGTAGATACAACTCTGTTGGACCGGGCCTCGTAGTCATACACACTGGGAGAGCAGATACAGCACTGACTAGGTCTGTAGATACAACTCTGTTGGACCGGGCCTCGTAGTCATACACACTGGGAGAGCAGATACAGCACTGACTAGGTCTGTAGATACAACTCTGTTGGACCGGGCCTCGTAGTCATACACACTGGGAGAGCAGATACAGCACTGACTAGGTCTGTAGATACAACTCTGTTGGACCGGGCCTCGTAGTCATACACACTGGGAGAGCAGATACAGCACTGACTAGGTCTGTAGATACAACTCTGTTGGACCGGGCCTCGTAGTCATACACACTGGGAGAGCAGATACAGCACTGACTAGGTCTGTAGATACAACTCTGTTGGACCGGGCCTCGTAGTCATACACACTGGGAGAGCAGATACAGCACTGACTAGGTCTGTAGATACAACCCTGTTGGACCGGGCCTCGTAGTCATACACACTGGGAGAGCAGATACAGCACTGACTAGGTCTGTAGATACAACTCTGTTGGACCGGGCCTCGTAGTCATACACACTGGGAGAGCAGATACAGCACTGACTAGGTCTGTAGATACAACTCTGTTGGACCGGGCCTCGTAGTCATACACACTGGGAGAGCAGATACAGCACTGACTAGGTCTGTGCTATGGCACTTCAGAACTACAAGAACCCAGATTTGGCAGAAATGTCAGTTACAACCTCGTTGAACTGATGCGACGTAATATTCCCACCATTGATAAATATCATATGCCTCCACTTAAGTGATGCCACATGCATGCACGCACGCACACACGCACGCATCACTGGCGACAGAGTCTACTGGTATGTGACAAAAGAAGTGTTTAACACATTATATCCGCCTAATTAATGTGCTAACTCCAACTATCCTTCATTTTCACACTAAAAACTCTGTTCAAAAGCAATTATAATCTTAGCTATGGCAATTAATAAAAATTATTCAATTTCATGTTACCATTTGGAGGAGCAACGTTGGGGAAAAAATTTATGTTTAAACCAACAATCTGAGGAAACTGACAAAAACACAAGGCATTTATCTATACAATATTTGCAAATCTGAAGCAACATAATTAATAATAAAACTTCTATAGTGCCTATAAATCCTCAGGAGCCCAAGCCCAGAGGGGCGACAAACCAGAATCGTCAAGAATTATGTCATGAACAGGCACATGCAAACGTCATCACCAGAACGAGGGAACAGAATGGATTTAGGGTGTAAATGCAATTTCAAAAAGAATATATGTTGAGATTTTTGCAGAATAGTACCTATAGTTTCAGAGATGGTGGGGAGTTCGTTCTTAGGCGCAGCTACAGAAAAAGCATGCTTGCCCAGGTAAAGCTTAGGCCTATGAAAAAAAATTGTTGCGAGATGGTCAGTTGGAAATCGTACAATCGCTGAAAGAGACACGCAAATTCCACAAGTAACCACACAAACATTAAACTGACCTGAGTGGCTTTAGCCGTGGCAGCGTTGGATGGTTGGCAATGAAGAAGCTGATGAGGACACACATAGCACAGGCGTTGTGAATGCCTCCGAGGACCCACGTACATATCCTCACAATGTCCGGATACACGAACACTGGCACCAGGCTGTAAACACAAGCCACATGTCATATTAAAGAGAATCCACATAGATTTTTATTTGTTAAATGAACAAATGAACGTCTGTTTTACAGAACATTACAATACCAAATTTACTAATATTTATATTTACACATCTTAGTTGGTAAAAAATAATATCCACATAAAAGGTGTTACTATCGGAGTCTTTCAACTTTTAATTTTGAAAATACATGATTTGGCGATGAATTAAAATATGTTACATTTCTTAAATATGTAGATACCAGGCAAAAGGTACCGCTTTACTGCAATTAATGACAGAACAAATCTTCCCATATGACAGTGAAATATGACGTTTTTCACACGATAATTCATTAGTGAAATTTCTGTTTTATACAATTTCTGATGGTAAATATACTAGTGATACAGATTAAAACATGAATTGTAATATTGGTTGTTAATTTAGATGTACTTTGAGATTGAAAAATTCAGAGCATCTAAACATATTAATTATATGAAATGCATAAGTTAATAAAAAAAAAAATCTTTGTACATTCCTGTCATTTTGAATAATTATGTAAATACAACTTTCACTTTCAGTTTATTAACTATCTCAACTCAACCTTGTATATAGAAACAATGCGCATTCACATGGAACAAAATGACAAGAACTTTCCCAGACTGATTGTCCAACACACAATGCATGTAAATAAAATGCCAACGTAACTGCAATGCAAAGTAGTATAGTATAATAATTACATGAAAGAAAATGTAAAAAAAATAGCAAACTTATACTATGTGTACTTTTAATTTAGTTTCCTCTCCAAGCTTGCAGTTAAACAAAACTGTATCTGTAACGGACAGACAGTTGTGGGTAAAGACATTCCGTTTTTTTCTCAAGTAGCTGTTTTATGGCAAAGGAACATACAAGAGTATAAATATCTTCAGGTGTAACATTTTCGACTAAAGCTGCCATCTTGGAGAGAATAATAATGTTGTCTTATGTAGCGCCAGGAAGCTTTTGTATTTTCTGACAGACACAGGCAATCTGGGGCAAACAAAATTGCTCAAGTTTCAAAATGGTAGTAGGTGGTGGAACCTGGTCCTCTAGATCGATACTCTGGCGCTCTAAATGCCAAACTACCGCAACGAATAAAACAATGTACATGCCTGGTGAGGTCACTCGGGCTCCTCCAGGTGGCCATGGTGAGGACGAAGAAGACGAAGCTCATGAAGATCATCCCAATGTTGAAGTGCCACCTAGTGACAGAACTTGTCTTCATAAATGACTGTTTGGTGGCAGAAGTCCAGTTGCAACAAAACTAACACATGTATAGAAACTGGATGATAATGACATATTAAGAATTATCTATAAAACATAAAATCACTTAATGAAACTTATCAATGACAACCTGGCTTGTAAGTAGTCTATGTAAAGATGAAAACAAAGATAATTATTGATTTTGTTTGCTGCACTTATTTATCATCTTCATACCCTAGTTGGTGCATAAGTAACATTTTGTTGTAATCGACAAATAAACATTAAACTGACTTCTTTTGTTATCAATAACTGGCGATGAAATTTCTTTGAGACTGTCACATTTCCATCACATGATTATATGTAGTATTCAAGAAACTGACCAGTATTTGATAAAGAAGCCCGCCAGTGGATTCTTCAGCATTCGTTGTGTGTAACTGATGTCTTGAGTGATGTCCTTTGACCAATCCATGAGGTCGCGAAACTTGTTGCTAGCTGACGATCGGTCGACTGCATACTTGAACTTCTCCTTCACATCTTCTCGCAGCACACTCTGGTGGCAAGTGAAGGATTAATCTTTGATTTCGGTGTCAGACACCAAACTGCAATGACTTCCATCCTGCGCCTCCTTACTGAATTCCGATGTATTTTACTTATTCCGTTGATCTTCAGCTTAAACCCACAACTTCTGTATTGAATTCCAATGACTTTATTTTATTTGCTCTGTTGACTTTTGGCTCAAACCCACAATCTACGTGCTGAATTCCAATGACTTTGTTATTCTTATTTTCTCATGGATGCAGGTATTGGAGACATCAGTCTAACGTTACCTTGTCCTTGCACCGGAAGTGGATCTTCTGAATGTTGTCGTCTTTCACAATCTCGATGGACAAAGTGCCCTCAACGTAGTGGTCCCACACATCTCTGTCATCAGATGTCTTCAACAGTCCTGCGAGTTTAATCACAAAGGTGAAACATGTTTTATTTACAATAGTAAATAATTTGTCTGTTGTTGGGCCATGATACCATCTAGTCCACCTGCGCATAATACCACTGGATGCATCTACAAACAGGGCTCAGTTTATATGGCAAACACTTTCTATAAGTCAATCTAGATGCTGTCGATGAACAAAATGCTTTCTTAAATTTGGTTAGTGCTGAAACATAAAAATATTAGTAATGCAACTTCTTTGATGTATAAGGAATAATTAGAGGACATGGCCATCACCCACAAATTTAACTCCATCAAATGATCAAAGTTTCACAACTAAATAATAGCATCTTCGTAATTTTTATTTTTATTGACAACCAACAAGACAATACATACTTTAACTAACGTTTTTACTATAAATGGACTTGTTGAACAATGGATAATTAGGTGATATTTACTGTTCAGTGAGTTGCGGTCAGTGGTGTCAATCTGCCTCAGTCGACAAAGAATGTGGTAGAATCTGTAGCCGAGATCCTCTGTTTCCTTAACCAGTTCTTTACTAAATTTTTGTCCTTCGTCACACTGCAATGTGGCAATAACATTAACAATAATGATAATAAAATGAGTCACATCACTACAATGCAGGTTAATTAAAAGTGGTAAAATGATTAATTATGGTTTGTAAAACAATACAAACACAACTACTTTTAGGTAATACTAGAAATTATAAACACAAAGCAGCAGCAGGCATTACTAGAATATAACTGTTAAATATAGACAACAAATGAAAGAGATGGGACCCTTACATTGACCCTCTGGTAACATTCCTTGGCTGTCTGCCACACTGTGTCGCCATCAATTGTTTCACCAATTTCCTGCAATGACGAGAACAATTTTACAAACAATATTTAATGATTCACTTAGTTTTTGTTCACTAGAAATCATGTATTATTGTGTAAAAGATACATTTACAATGTTGGATATACACAAAGGAGTTCCATATTTCTTGAGTCAATATTATGTCATTGCTGCTTAAATCTGGGTTCCTTCACGAGCCGATTAAAATTTATGTTCTCCCTGAATAAATTTAAGCAACATACTTAATTCATAATGCAGCGTGAACTAAGGCAGTGGTGACTGGAAGTTGTCTGAGCCTCTAATGGAGGCAAAGTGAACCTATGTGAAAGTATATCTTGTGGTAAACAAAACTACAGCAAATATCCAATACGGAAAATCTCCCACGTGAAATTACATATTGTGACAAATAAAACTACAGCAAATTTCCAATACAGAAACTAGTTTATTTGAGCTAATTGATGACTTATGAAATGGATGATTTACTGCTGGTTGATATGAATCAATATGTCAGTTACCTTGGCACCTAGGCCAGCTATGCTAAAATCCTCCTCTGTCAAAGCCACGATCAATGTAGCAATTGACTGCTTCAATGCCATAATCTGCAAAACATCAATTGACACATCCCATGTTACACTTAAAACGAAACAAGTCATGGTTTTGGGCCTATGTCCCTATAAGAGTTACTAAAAGTGTAACAACAGTAAGAATATCACGCCAGTGGTTTACTAGGAAAACCTTGTTGAACAAACAGGATCTCAATTTTATGGGCCACGCCAAACTGTTAGATGACCCTATATTGCTTAATGCGTCTCACCAGAAGTCGATTTCTTAGAACTGCCGGGCGCTTATTGGTCAACCAATAAACATGTCAGCCACCAGGAAAACTTGATTTGACCAGAATGTCCCACTTTTAGAACAAATTCTGAGAAAATCACCAGTGTGATAATCTTGAATGTAGTTGCAAATGGCTTAGTTTTTGTTAACTCTTTTAGATGCACAGCACTTGTGTTTCGCTTTAATAGATCTATGCAATAACATTTACATGGCAATGGGTTGGCTGCAATGAAGACGTGTGTGCCTATGGTGGATAATTACGTGTAATAAACATAACTGTACACTCAGAAGAAAGAGAAGGTGACACAGAAAAGTGACAAACTGGATGACAAATACAAAATGAGGGACAGACATGAGTGAGGTAGGCAGGAGACAATTGATCAATCACTAACCAAAAACTCCACAACTGATTTGTCAATAATAGTTTTATTTACACTAAGCCAACCAAAACTCCAGTGCAATTAAAACACAGCCAATATTATAAACTGACCATCATAATTATAAACTGACCATATGATGACATATTAAAGGCCTATTCGTACAGTAGCTAAAGATAATAAGACACATGTAGCTTTGGTTTAGCAAACAAACAAACAAATACTACAAAACAATCTAACATGTGTTAGTTATATTTGCTGACATTATTTGAGATTGCGAGTGTATGTGAAGTGGCTGCCTGGAGACATACCTCGTGGTCGTCACACTGGTAGAAGTGTCCGCGGCGGAGAATACAGTTGATGTAGTCACACACCTTGTGGTCAAACACCACCAGTTTGTTCTCGTTGTTTCCCTGCAGCACGTCACAACCAGTATCACATTAAAGGTTCTTTAATTAATTTTTCCGTTTGTCTCATTTTAGAATTTCACAAAAAATCAAACATGTCTAGTACGACAGCCTCCAGTACGACACAATCCAGTACAACACGTTCCAGTACGACACGCTCCAGTACATCATGCTCCAGTACGACATGCTCCAGTACGACATGCTCCAGTACGACATGTTCCAGTATGACATGCTAGCTTGTTTGTGCAAATGTAGTACATAGTTTTGATGAAATTAAACTATTAAATTATTTTTGACCTGATCTGAACATAATAATAATATAATAATAATTTAGATTTTATTAAGAGCAGTTTCCATTAAAATGCTCAAAGCACTGTAAAAAATCTAATTAAATATAAAACGATAAATATAGAATAAAGATGTGTATAAATGCAAATAAACTATAAATCGAATTTAAATTATGATGCATACATGCGTGCATGCACTCGCAAGCACACACGCAACAGGGATGAGAGTGGAGAAGAAAAAAAAACCTGAAATTATATTTGCACACCTAAGGCGCATAGTGGTGACTGGGGGAGTCCAGAGGGGAGTACAACCCCCTCTGCGCTCTGCGGAAATTTTTGAAAATGGAGGTCTCAGATGCTCTCTGGGAGCTTCAGAGGTGTAAATATGGCCTAGTCAATCATTTCATAAAACACGATTTTCAAACACACAAGTTTCACATATACCACAAAATATTGGTTTACCACAGAACATAACATTTTTAAAATTCTCATTCTCTACATGCCCATTTAATGTTGTCAATTTCAATATCTTTGCACACACGCACGCACGTGAAAATGAGTACGAAAACAGAAAGCAAAAATATTTCACCCTGCTACTAGATAATTTATAAGTGGCTGAATGCCCCTATATCAAGTGGGACAAATGTAGCCATATGTGCAAGCTATAACATGAAGTAAACATGAATCAAATATGTTGAGCAGTATTGTTTTTATGATGTTTTATGTAGAAACATGTAAAACCGTTAAGTTCTGTTTGTTTTGGATTTCCCCGCACACATCAAAGATGTTGAGTGGCAGGTGGATACAACGCTTACATAAAATAACTTGTAGTGTAAATGGAAGGAAAGAAGACGGGCGGTGGAAGGAAGATACTTGGGATGAGGCTACAATGGGAAGGGCATGTACAAGGGGAAAGGTATGGAAGTGGAAGGGAAGAAGACGGGTGGTGGGGGGAAGATACTTGGGATGAGGTTGCAATGGGAAGGGCATGTAGACGGGGAAAGGTATGGAAGTGGAAGGGAAGAAGACGGGTGGTGGAAGGAAGATACTTGGGATGAGGCTGCAATGGGAAGGGCATGTAGGCGGGGAAAGGTATGGAAGTGGAAGGGAAGAAGACGGGTGGTGGAGGGAAGATACTTGGGATGAGGTTGCAATGGGAAGGGCATGTAGACGGGGAAAGGTATGGAAGTGGAAGGAAAGAAGATGGGTGGTGGAGGGAAGATACTTGGGATGAGGCTGCAATGGGAAGGGCATGTAGACGGGGAAAGGTATGGAAGTGGAAGGAAAGAAGATGGGTGGTGGAGGGAAGATACTTGGGATGAGGCTACAATGGGAAGGGCATGTAGACGGGGAAAGGTATGGAAGTGGAAGGAAAGAAGATGGGTGGTGGAGGGAAGATACTTGGGATGAGGCTGCAATGGGAAGGGCATGTAGACGGGGAAAGGTATGGAAGTGGAAGGAAAGAAGATGGGTGGTGGAGGGAAGATACTTGGGATGAGGCTACAATGGGAAGGGCATGTACAAGGGGAAAGGTATGGAAGTGGAAGGGAAGAAGACGGGTGGTGGGGGGAAGATACTTGTGATGAGGCTGCAATGGGAAGGGCATGTAGACAGGGAAAGGTATGGAAGTGGAAGGAAAGAAGATGGGTGGTGGAGGGAAGATACTTGGGATGAGGCTGCAATGGGAAGGGCATGTAGACAGGGAAAGGTATGGAAGTGGAAGGAAAGAAGATGGGTGGTGGTGGGAAGATACTTGGGATGAGGCTGCAATGGGAAGGGCATGTACAAGGGGAAAGGTATGGAAGTGGAAGGAAAGAAGATGGGTGGTGGTGGGAAGATACTTGGGATGAGGCTGCAATGGGAAGGGCATGTAGACAGGGAAACCATACTCTATGGTTATGCATCCACTTGCACCAATAACTGTCGTGTGTGTTCTAATCCAATGTCTTCTCTGGATAAGTGTCATTTTCCAAAATCACGTAACTTGTGTAACATCCAGTCTGACTACATGTAATACTTCAAGGCTACAAACCAACGTGAACTCAACGAGAGTGTTGAACAGCTCAGTGACGAGAATGATGTTCTTGTTATTCACTGAGCCATAGATGAGATTGAGAAATTGGGTTGTCTCAGCTATCAGATTCACTGACTTGATATTGTCTGGCTGCTCTCTCAGGTAGTCCTGTAAGACAACCAGAAAGGGTCACTCTACTTTCTGAACAAATGCAACTTATAATCTTGAAACACGGATAACAAAATTATATTCAAAATTGCTTCTCTATGTGTAACATTCTCATACAGCAATGATGATAAACTTCTCTATGTGTGACATTCTTATACTGTAATGATAATAAACTTCTCTGTGTGTGACATTATCATACTGTAATGATAATAAACTTCTCTGTGTGTGACATTCTCATACTGTAATGATAAGAAACTTCTCTGTGTGTGACATTCTCATACTGTAATGATAAGAAACTTCTCTGTGTGTGACATTATCATACTGTAATGATAATAAACTTCTCTGTGTGTGACATTCTCATACTGTAATGATAATAAACTTCTGTGTGTGTGACATTCTCACACTGTAATGATAATAAACTTCTCTGTGTGTAACATTCTCATACTGTAATGATAATAAACTTATCTGTGTGTAACAGTCTCATACTGTAATGATAATACACTTCTCTGTGTAACATTATCATACTGTAATGATAATAAACTTCTCTATGTGTAACACTATCATAATGTAATGATACTAAAACTTCTATTATGCCTAAATCCTCAGGAACCTGGACTCACAGGTGCAATAAACCAGAATTGTTAAGCATGATATCAAAGTCATTGTCAGGACGAGGGACCGCCGAGGATTTAGGGTGGAAATGCAATTAAAAAAAAATGCATCTTCAGTTTTTTGCAGAAGGAAGCAAAAGTTTCAGATGATTTTAAAGTACACCCAGAAATGTATGTGAGCATGTAATGTTTTTGACAATATTGCAGAATTTTTTTTCATAATACACACACTCGATTTTTCTGTTGCTACTTGAGATGGACCGACCTGGAGAATGGTGTTTTGGCCGTCGCACATCGACCCCATCATCCGCAGCACCAGCTCAATGTAACCGTCGTCATGGTAATCCATCTCTTCTTTGTCTAGCGATTGTTCAACAAGCTGCACAAGTTTTTTGGTCTCCATATCCTGTCAAACAGTTGCATGTCACCCACTGTCCTGTGCTGTATCAACATGTCACCTACTGCCCTGTGCTGTATCAACATGAGCTCTGTATCACTGCATATGTTTCTATGTTTAATATAAGGTATAAAGAAACTCGTGCAAACCAATTTTGTTATATCTTCATATTAACTTGGATGAAACCAAAATATACAGCTCCAGCAGGAGAAATCAAGCAATGGTCCAATAAAATATAGTATTTAATCCACTCGGTAACATAGCTAAATTGCACATATTAGTTGTAAATGTTATTAAAAGAACATATGAGAAACAGCCCAAAAACTTGTCAAATGGTTAGTTCAAACCAATCTCAACAAACCATTCAGCGGGTTATGCTGAGCTTGTGTGAAATATCTATTTTCTACATAGGCACAGGGACCTTTTAATGACTATTAGTAATGGCACAGATTTTTTTAATTACCTTTTTAATGTATTATTTATTTATTTACCTATTAGTAATTTTTTTTAAAACTTTTTAAAGTGACTTTTCAATAATTGCTTTTATGCACTTTTTAATGACATGGACATTTTATCATTTATCTATTTATGTATTAACATATTTAACTTTTAACCTTAACTGAGCTTATTGTACATTATGTGAATTAATTGTGAATGCATACATAATTGCTGGTACATAAATTAAGTGCCTATTTAATTCTACACTTGACTTTTATTGTTATTCTGCATAACGGATGGTCTAGGATAACTGGCAACTGGCACCATGGAAACATTCTCCAAAATATAACAGAATGACATGTCAACGTGCCTGACCTCTGTGGCCATGTGACCATCCCTCATGGCCTTGCGCAGAGTTTTTGTCTGTTCCACGGCTTCCTCTACCTTCTGCTGGTGGTTGGCCTGCAAGCTACGCCTGGCCAACAACAAGTTTATATACATTAACAATATGAACTCTACAGCAGCTTGCATATGTCTTCCTATGAAATTAACAATGGTAGCTTATAATGATGATGTGAACAAACTTTGCCACCTTGGACAAGATTTTGTTCCATGACAGCAACCACATTCTACTCTTAGCTAGCCATTGTGCATTGTGGCTGCAAGGATTAGGCATGCCGGATGTTATTGCAGAAAACTAACTAATTCCTTCCTTAATACTGCAATTATTGTACAGCTGTAACAGATGATTTGTGATATATCCAATTACAGGAAGAGAAACAATCACCATATACTATATGAAAAGCTCCTTTGTCTTGAAAATTCACAACTGTTACAGGTTCAATAATAGCGCAGTCTGCTTAAATGTAACTTAGCAAGGATTTCCTTACTAACTTCAGTGATGCAACAAATCACGAGAAATCATTGCAAATTGACCTACTTTTCCTTGGTAGCCATGATGGTCATCAGCATGCGGTTCTTAATGGCAAAGAAGAATTTCTCTTCACGAGTTCCCAGAAAATAAGTGGAACAACTTTTCTGTAACAGAACAGAGCAAAACAATTGTAAATATTGAGCAGCTGAAAAGATGGTGGTGTTAGAAGGAAAACTGTTCTGATTAATTGATTTTGTAGACAATTGATTGGTTCATGCTTCCAATCAAGGAATTGATCACAATCTTGTGTGATCAATCATTTTTAATTATATTCATACTGAACGTTCTGACTTATCTGTCCGAGATCATAACAAGACAATGTCAATGTGTACAAACATGACTTCTGATTGGCTATTCTGTCCCGTTCTCACAGTTACTGGCCAATGAAAGCCTTCGTATTATTAACTCTGTTGACAATGGCATCATCAATCGGTTAGATAAACCTATGATCGATCACGACAATTTTACCAATTCCCAACACTAATATAAGGAGAGAGTGAAAGGGAGAAGGTGGAAGGGACGTTGATCAGAAAGAGGAGCAAATAAAGGAAGAATACCACAAGTTTCTACACAGTTTTGATTACTAAAACCCAACAAGAGACGACTCACCTGCACCACTCTGTTGCCACCATACAGCATTGTCACAATGAACGCCAAAGATTCCCGAACAAGGCTGTCGCTGTTCATGGCCAGGTGTGGCAGCACGTGCACCACAGCCTCGTAGTGATTCAGAGCATTCTGAACATGTTCTACTTTTTTCAGCTGCCTGGAACATGATACAATAACACTTCTCATCTTAAAGCCTTTGTCTCAATGATCGTCATCAATTATCAAGTAAGACTAATTGGAATTGCAACAAACAAATACATATTTATTAATACATGCACAAACACATGCAATATCCCACTCATTTGACAGAAATTGAGACGCAAAAGACAATTCTGTAAGGCACAGTGAATGAAGGGCGTAGAAGAGGCAGACAGAAGAAGAGTTGGGTCGACAACATCAAGGAGTGGACAGGACTGAGCCTCCCAGAGAAGCAACGAGGGACCGAGTGGGGTGGAGAACCAGAGACGGAAGAGGTGCCCCAAAGACAGCCTCTGTGAAGGACAGGTGAATATAAGGTGAAGAAGTCAGACACTGAGACAGACTTACACGCAGGTGGTGGAGACACCGGGTTGCCAGTTGTCAGGCAGTTTGACAATCTCGTTGTGGATGAGACCTCGCAGCAGTTGTAGAGACTTGATGTCCAGTGTCTCCTGGTCAAGACGGTCCTTCTCCACCTGCCCTGCCATGCTTGTCGATATCCTGCACCGGGCACCACAAACACAATAGAAATCACCTATCAAATATCATACAAATAACACTGGTGCCACACCAGGCGATGCAGAACACAAGAGTTGACCACCACAGGGCAAACCATTGTCTTGCGAGAAAAAAGATGCAGACTAGAATATATATATATATATATATATATATATATATATATATGTGTGTCCCCTGCTGTCCTAATTGTCAAAATGTAGGGGATTTCAAATTTTGTGCTACAGGCTTGTCGATTGGTTGAACATTTTCATTTTTCATATTACTGCACTTCTTTGTCAAATCGATGCCACTCTTTCTGACACCTGTGTTTTATGCCAACCAGGAAGTTCCTTCTATATGTAGCTTTACAAAATAGTCTGTTGCAAAGGCGAATTTATAATTCAAAATGGCAGACATCGAGAGTCAAACTTAATTCAACCTCCATGGGACAGTTTTACACATTCTCCGATCAGGCCAAAGTTTTAGTGGAACTATATTCTCGTCACATGTCTATGTAAACTTTTGTAACTTGTCTGACAGAAAAACAAAAGTTTATGGTAAATTCTAACCGTAGTATAGAGATAACATGAAGTTCTATACATATACAGGTATAACACGTACGCGAGCTGCTTGATGAGTTTGTTGGCCTGTCTATACTGTTCTTCGGGTGTTTTGGCGTGGCGGTCTACAAAACAGTGCATGTGTTCCTGGAACTCGGCTCCCAACGGAAGCTCCTCGTCTCCTCCCAGCTCAGTGTACTCTGAACAAAACACATGGAATTAGTGGCAGACAAATCTATGTGCCAACTTCTAGGTAGACACAACGTCTGATAGTTGTTATAGAATCATATTATATGGTATACACCATACATGTTAAGTCTCTAGATTCGCTGGGAGACTCCCGGAAATCTATCATATCTCCTGTTCTCCCAGACAGGAAATTAAATCTCCCGGATTTCTGATGAAACCAAAAATATATTTTTGTGTGGCCTAACAAAAGATCATCGATCCCTCCCTTTACTCACGCCCACAACAACAGCAGGGATTAATTCAATCAGGTTTTGTGCACATTGGACAAAGGAAACTTAGCTAAACAGTATCCTTGTTTTGCCTGTTGTTGAAGTTACTTATATGCATTAGATGAACGGTCCCACAATATCGCCCACATGCGCATACTGAATTCAACTATTGCTCATCAATACATCTCCATTATATACAAGATTTATTTCATTCATATATTTATGCAACCAACAACGCAAGCCAGATGTAAGGATATGAAAAGGCCAAATGAATTACGTTTATTAAGATTATGCCTAATGGCATATTCTTCCGATTAAGAGCATGAAATGTGGACCCTGTAACATATGCCAAGCCTGTGGCTGAGCCTCATACAAAGCCACCTGGATACAATGCTCCCAGAGCCCACACTTCGACATAGCAATACAGTACATGTAGTAATATTCCTACAACACAAGACAATTCATGGCATCGTCACCAGCACATTAAAACATTAACCCAACACCGACAATACTCGACACAATACCTATTAGCATATACTGCAACACTGGACTACACTACTTGCTAAAATTCCTACTCTATATATTTTTGTGACCTAAAAGGTGGGGCCATAACGCCACCGTTCACTGAAACCTGTGAACACCCCCACAATATATATATATATATATATATATATAATTGTCACAATCTGAGCACATTATGAACGCAAAGACAATAAAAAAGTTTTCATCAAAAACTGCCTCCATCACCTAGGATCACAAATACCTCCGTCACCAGGATCACAAACTTTGAAGAAAAAGGAAATGCTTGAGTCCTTGCCCTGCCAGTAAATATTATGTTAATTGTTTAAGTGTAATCTAATATGTAGGCTACTACCTGTAAGGTAAGAGATTTTTGACATACTGTAATATATTTCAGGAGTTAAAATTTTTTGTTATATGATCAGAGTGTTGTAACCATGTTATGTATTTTACTAGTCCACAAATAATTTACCTACTGCCAAAATATTTATTAACATGCAAGTGTACCATTTAGTAGTAGGAATACTTATATGCAGTGTAGTTGGAACTAAAGCTGATATGGTGGTAATTTTTATGAGTGGCGAGGATGTGAAATACTCTGATTTATGCGCAATTCTGTGATACCCCGAGACCCTCCAATTTAGTTAAAAATCTCTGATATCCCGTGCCCCTCCAATTTACATACAACTCTCCAATATCCTGAACCCCTCCAATTTACATACAACACTCCAATATCCTGAACCCCTCCAATTTACATACAACACTCCAATATCCTGAACCCCTCCAATTTACATACAACTCTCCAATATCCTGAACCCCTCCAATTTACATACAACTCTCCAATATCCTGAACCCCTCCAATTTACATATAACTCTCCAATATCCTGAACCCCTCCGATTTACGTATAAATCTCCTGCATTTGCATTTTTGAAACTTAACATGTATGACACACTATATCTTACACCTTGACCCCCCAAACATGTTTCAATGAACCACAACTTGTTCACATAATTTGACCATTATCTTATTCATCTGAATGTTTCAGCTCCAATATCATGTTTACATTGCAGGTTGAACGGTCAATGTCGGTATTCATAAAATGATAACAGTCAAATTATATTTAAAAGTTGTTGTTCTTTATAACACATTTGGCTGGCCAAGATGTTACAACAGATATAGTTTATACTATAGGACCCTATAACGCAATTTTATGATAACGAAACTACAGTATTAGACTGTGCAACTTTAAAACATGGTGTTGCATTGATTAATATGATTAAATAATTTATCTGCTTTATACTACAGGAAAGCAGTGTATCATATTATAAGCCTTTCACAATTTTGGGACACCTGCAGATTTATAGTTTTTTTGTGTGCATATAGTAAATTGAGGGGGCTAGAGAAATTTCACTGACATCTATTGTGTCCACATCACTGCACAACATTCACTGGGGCCCTGCATATCTGAGTCAAAGAAAAGTTACACATCTGGGTCTTTTACTTCCCCTGGCATAGACACTAGGTAGGTTGTAGGGACTGATGGTTGTAGCGTTTCATCCAAGACACACATTTCCAACATCCTTGCCATGTACATGCCTGGTGCTAAACAAGTCGTCAAACTGCACCGTATTTGTGGACTGCAGATTGAGGTTGAAACCACAATCTGACTACCACAAAACAAGCACCAAATCATTGGGTCACCATGCCCTTATGATTAGTATACTGACCTTTGTTGCTGGGGTATCCTATCTGAGCCCGGACAGTGTTGGCCCCTCCATACACCATTCTGAAGTTGGTCGCGAATGTGTTGAGCTGTTCATTCAATTCTTGCTCCTCAGCATAGTACCCATCATACTTCTGAAGACACACAACAAACACAAAGTCTAGTACTCATCATACTTCTGAAGACACACAACAAACACAAAGTCTAGTACTCATCATACTTCTGAAGATGCACAACAAACACAAAGTCTAGTACTGATCATACTTCTGAAGATTCACAACAAACACAAAGTCTAGTACTCATCATACTTATGAAGATACACAACAAACACAAATTCTAGTACTCATCATACTTCTGAAGACACAACAAACACAAAGTCTAGTACTCATCATACTTCTGAAGACACAACAAACACAAAGTCTAGTACTCATCATACATCCGAAGACACAACAAACACAAAGTCTAGTACTCATCATACTTATGAAGATACACAGCAAACACAAAGTCTAGTACTCATCATATTTCTGAAGACACAACAAACACAAAGTCTAGTACTCATTATACTTCTGAAGACACAACAAACACAAAGTCTAGTACTCATCATACTTATGAAGATACACAACAAACACAAAGTCTAGTACTCATCATACTTCTGAAGACACAACAAACACAAAGTCTAGTACTCATCATACTTCTCAAGACACAACAAACACAAAGTCTAGTACTCATCATACTTATGAAGATACACAACAAACACAAAGTCTAGTACTCATCATACTTCTGAAGACACACAACAAACGCAAAGTCTAGTACTCATTATACTTATGAAGATACACAACAAACACAAAGTCCAGTACTGATCATACTTCTGAAGATTCACAACAAACACAAAGTCCAGTACCCGGTACTCATTATACTTTTGAAGACACACAACAAACACAAAGTCTAGTACTGATCATACTTCTGAAGATGCACAACAAACACAAAGTCTAGTACTCATCATACTTCTGAAGATTCACAACAAACACAAAGTCTAGTACTCATCATACTTCTGAAGACACACAACAAACACAAAGTCCAGTACTCATTATATTTCTGAAGAAACACAACACACACAAAGTCTAGTACTGATCATTCTTTTGAAGACACACAACAAACACAAAGTCTAGTACTGATCATACTTCTGAAGACACACAACAAACACAAAGTTTAGAACTCATCATACTTCTGAAGACACAACAAACACAAAGTCTAGTACTCATCATACTTCTGAAGACACAACAAACACAAAGTCTAGTACTCATCATACTTCTGAAGACACACAACAAACACAAAGTCTAGTACTCATCATACTTCTGAAGACACACAACAAACACAAAGTCTAGTACTCATCATACTTCTGAAGACACACAACAAACACAAAGTCTAGTACTCATTATACTTATGAAGATTCACAACAAACACAAAGTCTAGTACTGATCATACTTCTGAAGATGCACAACAAACACAAAGTCTAGTACTCATCATACTTCTGAAGATTCACAACAAACACAAAGTCTAGTACTCATCATACTTCTGAAGACACACAACAAACACAAAGTCCAGTACTCATTATATTTCTGAAGAAACACAACACACACAAAGTCTAGTACTGATCATTCTTTTGAAGACACACAACAAACACAAAGTCTAGTACTGATCATACTTCTGAAGACACACAACAAACACAAAGTCTAGTACTCATCATACTTCTGAAGACACAACAAACACAAAGTTTAGAACTCATCATACTTCTGAAGACACAACAAACACAAAGTCTAGTACTCATCATACTTCTGAAGACACAACAAACACAAAGTCTAGTACTCATCATACTTCTGAAGACACACAACAAACACAAAGTCTAGTACTCATCATACTTCTGAATACACACAACAAACACAAAGTCTAGTACTCATCATACTTCTGAAGACACACAACAAACACAAAGTCTAGTACTCATCATACTTCTGAAGACACACAACAAACACAAAGCATATTACTCATCATACTTCTGAAGACACAACAAACACAAAGTCTAGTACTCATCATACTTCTGAAGACACACAACAAACAAAAAGTCTAGTACTCATCGTACTTCTGAAGACACACAACAAACACAAAGTCTAGTACTCATCATACTTCTGAAGACACACAACAAACACAAAGTCTAGTACTCATCAAACTTCTGAAGATGCACAACAAACACAAAGTCTAGTACTGATCATTCTTTTGAAGACACACAACAAACACAAAGTCTAGTACTGATCATACTTCTGAAGACACACAACAAACACAAAGTCTAGTACTGATCATACTTCTGAAGACACAACAAACACAAAGTCTAGAACTCATCATACTTCTGAAGACACAACAAACACAAAGTCTAGTACTCATCATACTTATGAAGATACACAACAAACACAAAGTCTAGTACTCATCATACTTCTGAAGACACAACAAACACAAAGTCTAGTACTCATCATACTTATGAAGATACACAACAAACACAAAGTCTAGTACTGATCATACTTCTGAAGACACACAACAAACACAAAGTCTAGTACTCATCATACTTCTGAAGATACACAACAAACACAAAGTCTAGTACTGATCATACTTCTGAAGATTCACAACAAACACAAAGTCAAGAACCCGGTACTCATTATACTTTTGAAGACACACAACAAACACAAAGTCTAGTACTGATCATACTTCTGAAGATACGCAACAAACACAAAGTATAGTACTGATCATACTTCTGAAGATGCACAACAAACACAAAGTCTAGTACTCATCATACTTCTGAAGATTCACAACAAACACAAAGTCTAGTACTCATCATACTTCTGAAGACACACAACAAACACAAAGTCCAGTACTCATTATATTTCTGAAGAAACACAACAAACACAAAGTCTAGTACTGATCATACTTCTGAAGATTCACAACAAACACAAAGTCTAGTACTCATCATACTTCTGAAGATTCACAACAAACACAAAGTCTAGTACTGATCATACTTCTGAAGATTCACAACAAACACAAAGTCCAGTTCCCGGTACTCATTATACTTTTGAAGACACACAACAAACACAAAGTCTAGTACTGATCATACTTCTGAAGATGCACAACAAACACAAAGTCTAGTACTCATCATACTTCTGAAGACACACAACAAACACAGAGTCCAGTACTCATTATATTTCTGAAGAAACACAACACAAAGTCTAGTACTGATCATTCTTTTGAAGACACACAACAAACACAAAGTCCAGTACTGATCATACTTCTGAAGATTCACAACAAACACAAAGTCTAGTACTCATCATACTTCTGAAGATTCACAACAAACACAAAGTCTAGTACTCACATTTCTGGCAAAACCAGATGGATGGAAATATGTTTTCTAGATATCTTGTTAATAGAAATCGGCCACTTAATGATGTCTTACTTAATTTAACTTACAACAAAACACCATGATATACATTGAATAGTGGACAAAAATCAAAAGCTGAACATTGAAACTGATGTAACATTAGTGGAGAAAACACTGATCAATTCTCTGAGCCAAATTAGGTTCTTCACAAATTAGGCTCTTCTTTATTACAAACCTTTCTTGCATCACCACGAATATCCTGCAATGATCCATTTCCGTATCGCTGTTACTCATTATACTTTTGAAGACACACAACAAACACAAAGTCTAGTACTGATCATACTTCTGAAGATGCACAACAAACACAAAGTCTAGTACTCATCATACTTCTGAAGATTCACAACAAACACAAAGTCTAGTACTCATCATACTTCTGAAGACACACAACAAACACAAAGTCCAGTACTCATTATATTTCTGAAGAAACACAACACACACAAAGTCTAGTACTGATCATTCTTTTGAAGACACACAACAAACACAAAGTCTAGTACTGATCATACTTCTGAAGACACACAACAAACACAAAGTTTAGAACTCATCATACTTCTGAAGACACAACAAACACAAAGTCTAGTACTCATCATACTTCTGAAGACACAACAAACACAAAGTCTAGTACTCATCATACTTCTGAAGACACACAACAAACACAAAGTCTAGTACTCATCATACTTCTGAAGACACACAACAAACACAAAGTCTAGTACTCATCATACTTCTGAAGACACACAACAAACACAAAGTCTAGTACTGATCATACTTCTGAAGATTCACAACAAACACAAAGTCTAGTACTCATCATACTTCTGAAGATTCACAACAAACACAAAGTCTAGTACTGATCATACTTCTGAAGATTCACAACAAACACAAAGTCCAGTTCCCGGTACTCATTATACTTTTGAAGACACACAACAAACACAAAGTCTAGTACTGATCATACTTCTGAAGATGCACAACAAACACAAAGTCTAGTACTCATCATACTTCTGAAGACACACAACAAACACAGAGTCCAGTACTCATTATATTTCTGAAGAAACACAACACAAAGTCTAGTACTGATCATTCTTTTGAAGACACACAACAAACACAAAGTCCAGTACTGATCATACTTCTGAAGATTCACAACAAACACAAAGTCTAGTACTCATCATACTTCTGAAGATTCACAACAAACACAAAGTCTAGTACTCACATTTCTGGCAAAACCAGATGGATGGAAATATGTTTTCTAGATATCTTGTTAATAGAAATCGGCCACTTAATGATGTCTTACTTAATTTAACTTACAACAAAACACCATGATATACATTGAATAGTGGACAAAAATCAAAAGCTGAACATTGAAACTGATGTAACATTAGTGGAGAAAACACTGATCAATTCTCTGAGCCAAATTAGGTTCTTCACAAATTAGGCTCTTCTTTATTACAAACCTTTCTTGCATCACCACGAATATCCTGCAATGATCCATTTCCGTATCGCTGTTCAAACTCCTGCATCACCTTTGCAAACATATGACATGTATACTACTACACTGCCAGTATTTATGGGCAACATAGCTTTCCGATCTCAAATTAAATTAAATCAACATAGAAAGTTGTCCTGTATAAAATAAAGTATAAAATTTACATAAGATTCTCATAAACAAATAATAATTACTTCACGGGTAGTGAAATAAGACAGAAAATAATCAGAAAAGTATACAATAACTGCAACATTAAATGTAGTCACAAAATAAAAAAATAACAATCATAACAGGTGGTAATTTTAAGGAAAGTAACATTGTTTTACAGCCCTGAAATAGATTTCTGTTTATGTGAAATACAGGTTTTATTATTCATTATTCCTATTAATATCATGATTTAATACTGAATGGGTTTCTGACATGAAGTGATAGTTTCACCTAATTATTTAGCACTTCTATACATGAGTTAAAATCATGGTATTAGCAGTTGTTTTTGTGACTAGCTTACCTCGACAGGAACAGTGGAGACTGACATGATGACGTTCATACAGCTGACCAGAGTCTTCATGTGGGTAGCATTACTGACCAGTGGACCAACATGTCGAGTAAATTCCTGTAACGTGGCAACAGTTGCCATGGTGATGCAAACAGCAACGTTGTCATCTAAAAGAAAATCTGTCTCCATGGGAACTGTTTCATTGAGGAGATATTTTCAAGGACACTGTGAATTTGAGACATTTTGCAATGCACAAGTATGAAAGATGAATGTATAAGATTTGCATAATGAAACTAGACTGTGCAACGAATGTTTACAAATGTTCATATTCCACATCAAGTGTTCCCACACAAAAAAATAACAATCACAAGTTGATTGTTATGAATCTTAAATATTATTTTTAATTAATTTAAATATAAATAATGTGACATACACTATCAGCAGTGTGGCTGCGATTATGAATTCACTCACCACGAGTGAATTAGCCAACATGTTGGTGTAGTCTGCTTCCTTTGGAAACTCCACATGATTTGCCTGATAGCATTTGTTGAAGAACACCTGCAAAACGCCCACACAACCTTGGTCAGACCTGCTAAACAATGTCTTCACTTGACAGAAACTATCGAGCTGAAACCTTCTTAACACTGATGAATGGCAGATCGGTGGTGCCTATTCTAGGAACATTATATGTAAATGATAGTCTCAGATGGTTTTATAACCTTGTATAACCATTATTGTTTATATCTGCATATACCTGTATTTATATTTACAATGTATCATGCTTATTGTTTAATCAGATAGCTTATTATGATGTCATCAGTCCTGTTACTGGGTCCTCGGACTGGTTGGAACTCAAATAAATGAAATGTGTTAATTGGGTCTCCTTCACCGTATCATGGATTTTGTCAATTATTTGAGTGTTCAAACCTGGTCAAAGTAAACAGAATTTGGGCCTGATCTGTAAGATACTGTTTCAACCAAATATTTTGGTATGAATATATTACTGCAGTGGCACCACCTACCTGCAGAAGTGGCACAACCGAGTCGAGAAGGTAATGCAGTCCACTCCAAATATCGGTTGTCCAATCACTCCTGCATTCACTTCAGACAAAACATACACATCAAAGATCACTTGGCAATCATTTAATAAGCATTTATTCAATGCTGCAGCTACAACAAATTAAGTTTTCCCTAGAATCGTTTCAGAGATAAGTTATGGTAACATTACCAATGGTCAACTACGATTTTAGTTTCTATATAGTCCATAAGGCATCATTGATATGCAAGAGATTGCTATTTAGCTGCTGATGTCGAGGAAATTACATAAAATATTGGACACTTGTTACAGAAAGTGATCTGAGAAGCTTATTCATGAATTGCAAGATGAGATGGCAATTGTGATCATGAAATGAAGATAAAAATCACATTTGCAAAGAAACAATCTCAAGACACGTCAAGCACACTGAAAAATAAAGTAGCACCACTGCAACAGAAACAGCAATAAAGTGTATCATGTGGTTCACATTGTTACAAGGCAGTGCATCATGGACCATGTGTTGGTACAGATAAGATTTGAAATGAAATATGATTCATTGGAAGATTATTAAAAGTGTCACAGACAGATCGCCAAGAGTGGGAATGTACATATGATAATCAGACAGCGATGATTATCATTTTAGTGCATTTAATAAGAAAACAGCAAAACAAGTGATGACAATGTTGATGGCAAACAGGGTACGACAAAACAAATGATGACAATGTTGATGGCAAACAGGGTACAACAAAACAAGTGATGACAATGTTGATGGCCAACAGGGTACAACAAAACAAGTGATGACAATGTTAATGGCAAACAGGGTACAACAAAAAAAGTGATGACAATGTTGATGGCAAACAGGGTACAACAAAACAAGTGATGACAATGTTGATGGCAAACAGGGTAAAACAAAACAAGTGATGACAATGTTGATGGCAAACAGGGTACAACAAAACAAGTGATGGCAGTGTTGATGGCAAACATGGTACGACAAAACAAGTGATGACAATGTTGATGGCAAACAGGGTACAACAAAACAAGTGATGACAATGTTGATTGCAAACAGGGTACAACAAAACAAGTGATGACAATGTTGATGGCAAACAGGGTAAAACAAAACAAGTGATGACAATGTTGATGGCAAACAGGGTACAACAAAACAAGTGATGGCAGTGTTGATGGCAAACATGGTACGACAAAACAAGTGATGACAATGTTGATGGCAAACAGGGTACAATAAAACAAGTGATGACAATGTTGACGGCAAACAGGGTACAACAAAACAAGTGATGACAATGTTGATGGTAAACAGGGTACAACAAAACAAGTGATGACAATGTTGATGGCAAACAGTGTACAACAAAACAAGTGATGACAATGTTGATGGCAAACAGGGTACGACAAAACAAGTGATGACAATGTTGATGGCAAACAGGGTACAACAAAACAAGTGATGACAACGTTGATGGCAAACAGGGTACAACAAAACAAGTGATGACAACGTTGATGGCAAACAGGGTACAACAAAACAAGTGATGACAATGTTGATGGCAAACAGGGTACAACAAAACAAGTGATGACAATGTTGATGGCAAACAGGGTACAACAAAACAAGTGATGACAATGTTGATGGCAAACAGGGTACAACAAAACAAGTGATGGCAGTGTTGATGGCAAACAGGGTACGACAAAACAAGTGATGACAATGTTGATGGCAAACAGGGTACAACAAAACAAGTGATGACAATGTTGATGGCAAACAAGGTACAACAAAACAAGTGATGGCAGTGTTGATGGCAAACAGGGTACGACAAAACAAGCGATGACAATGTTGATGGCAAACAGGGTACAACAAAATAAGTGATGACAATGTTGATGGCAAACAGGGTACGACAAAATAAGTGATGACAATGTTGACGGCAAACAGGGTACAACAGGTAAACATATATACTGTTGTGAACACTATCTGCTTCAGAAAGATCTGCAAGCAACACTGAACTGCGACACTTGCCAAAGTCCGTCACATGAAAGTCATAAGTAGTTTAAAACAACTTTTGTTGACCCCCTAGAGATGAATATTCAACAATAAAAATCTTTCTCCGGTGAAAAGGGGTTACCCCCTCATTGTTTCTAAAATCGACAGAAATGGGATTGTTATGAAATTGAACATGTTTCAGGGTAATTGCTGACTGGATAAAAGGCAGAAATGAAAAATAGACATGTTTACTACATGTTGGCACCAAAAGTGCCATAAAGAGTGGGGTCAACAGACTTTAGATTTATGAGCCTCATGTCACAGGCTACCAGCACCAGAAAGAAGCAAGGAACATGACTGTCAACATCACCAGACACCTGAAGACAGGAGTAAATGGAGGAAGACTCACAGTTTGGCAGGGGCTTTTTTCAGCAGTTGTTTCACCAAGTCTGGCTTGGCTTTGGCGTACCCTGTCAGACTGTTCAGTACTGCATTGATGCCGTTCAAGTAGCTCCACATCTCACTGCAAACACACATCATGCTAAAGTAGGGGTAATCTTTGGCCTCATATTACAAAGGATTTGATTTAATATTTCTTGCAAAGAAGAGAGGGCCTGTTTCACTGACCATGGGGCAGCGAGTGAGTCTTCCTTAGCTCTTTGGGATAACAATAACTAGACTCTTACAGTGTGCTCACGGGAGTATCTTTGTTGAATCTGTTTCAGTTAAAATTATTAAAAATGACTACACGCTTGAGTTTATAATTTACTAATACGCTGGATGTTAAAATTATGCAGCATATTGGTAAAGCTCAAACATGCATGTAAATGTGTGTGAATGTAAAAATTACCAATGTCCATAAAATATTTTATTGCAACACACCATAGGCATGCTAAATTAATAAGGTTTTAACTGAACGTTTGTGGCTACAATTACTAATACTTAACACAAACAAGTCAATTAATATATAACAAATTAAAACTACAGAATGGTGACAACATTAACAAGCTCAGCTGCATAGATTTCAGTTTAACTTTGAAGATCTGTACTACAAGTTTGTTGAACAGGCAAATTTTATGAGGTAATTATTCTATTGTATAGATGTAGTGACTTAAAATTCCCTGCTGCTGATCCACATGCTTTCGTGCACATCACTGCATCACATTGCAACACTGGAACCGGCTAAGACATGTGAAATGTTCCTGTCCTGAGCTGTGCTGTCTTCATTTGCCCAACACCCTCTGTCAACTTAATGGCACTATTTTATCTACCACTATCTACAAATCAGACCTTTGCCCAAAATTGGCCTTCATGGTTTTGTTCGTTCAACGAAGCATACCGGAAGTTCAAGGAGAGAACACAAGCTGTCTGTCTGAGAGATTACAGCATGACAACAACCAAGTCCTTCGAGGAGAGAACACAAGTTGTCTCTGTCTGAGAGATTACAGCATGACAACAACCAAGTCCTTCGAGGAGAGAACACAAGTTGTCTCTGTCTGAGAGATTACAGCATGACAACAACCAAGTCCTTCGAGGAGAGAACACAAGTTGTCTCTGTCTGAGGGATTACAGCATGACGACAACCAAGTCCTTCTAGGAGAAAACACAAGCTGTCTCTGTCTGAGAGATTACAGCATGACAACAACCAAGTCCTTTGAGGAGAGAACACAAGTTGTCTCTGTCTGAGAGATTGCAGCATGACAACAACCAAGTCCTTCTATGAGAAAACACAAGCTGTCTCTGTCTGAGAGATTACAGCATGACAACAACCAAGTCCTTCGAGGAGAGAACACAAGTTGTCTCTGTCTGAGGGATTACAGCATGACGACAACAACCCAGTCCTTCGAGGAGAGAACACAAACTGTCTCTGTCTGAGGGATTACGGCATGACGACAACAACCCAGTCCTTCGAGGAGAGAACACAAACTGTCTCTGTCTGAGGGATTACAGCATGACGACAACAACCCAGTCCTTCGAGGAGAGAACACAAGCTGTCTCTGTCTGAGGGATTACGGCATGACGACAACAACCCAGTCCTTCGAGGAGAGAACACAAGCTGTCTCTGTCTGAGGGATTACAGCATGACGACAACAACCCAGTCCTTCGAGGAGAGAACACAAGCTGTCTCTGTCTGAGGGATTAAAGCACGACAACAACAACCCAGTCCTTCGAGGAGAGAACACAAGCTGTATCTGTCTGAGGGATTACAGCACGACAACAACAACCCAGTCCTTCAAGGAGAGAACACAAGCTGTATCTGTCTGAGGAATTACAGCACGACAACAACAACCCAGTCCTTCGAGGAGAGAACACAAACTGTCTCTGTCTGAGGAATTACAGCACGACAACAACAACCCAGTCCTTCGAGGAGAGAACACAAACTGTCTCTGTCTGAGGAATTACAGCACGACAACAACAACCCAGTCCTTCGAGGAGAGAATACAAGCTGTCTCTGTCTGAGGGATTACAGCATGACAACAACAACAACAACATCTATAGCAACCTACTCGCTGTGAGTGAGGTCTCCAGCCCCACTCTCCATGAGGCCACTGGCTGTGTTGAGGTAGACCCACAGAAGGAACCTGACGTAGGGCCTCTTGCGGTTGAGGCACATGTTTTCATCGTTGAGGGTGTCCATCAACTCTTCCACAGTGAAGATCGTCTGGCAGATTGACTCGATGAATCGGTTCTCACCCTAAGCACAGAAACTTTGCATGGGAACACAGTATTCAATCCAGTAAACCCTGCTCACAAGTCCTGTCTGTCCAAACTGCAAACATTTGGACGGTTCTTTTACAACAATCTGAACCATGCAAATTATTGGAAGAGAGAAGACTAGAGAGAGTAAGTGAGAAAGTGTCCAATGAATGCTAGTATATATTGCTGGAATGGGTTGTTTGAAGAACTTACATAAGAAAAGACACAAAATGAAGGAAACTATGGAAAAGACAATGATTGGGGAGTTAATCATTCTATTATTCAAGACTTGGATGCATCCGATATTATTCAAGATGATCGGCAGATGTATACATGATTAAATTCTTTGTGATCTGAACCACTGTCCTACTGTTTAGCACAGTTAACGAGAAGAACAATTTACCTCTGCACAGGTCGCAAGCAGGTCAACGATGGACATGAGGTAGTTAAGATCTGGGCAGGTAGGTCCGTTACATAGCTTCATTCTACATCAAAATAACAGTTACATACATACTGCTTCATGCAGAAAGCAAAGTCCTTGCCCATGGGTAGAGATGGTAGAAAGAAACCTGTATTCAGTGAATGTGGTCAGTCAGTACATTATAAATGAGCTATCACAATGTCTCTTAAAACATGAATTAAAAAATTATTAAACTTGCTTCTATATGTAATTGTATATGTAAAATATGATGAAAAAACACATATAGGAACAAATTTAAGATGGTGGAAAGTCCACTGTGATTTTAAACGCATGATCGTTATTATGGAAATATCATCACTATTTCCAAGAATCTTACTGGGTTCTCCTCTCAGACAAGTAAAATATTAGTTTTTAAAGGGCAGACTAGCAACATATATACATTAGTGCTGCAAGATTATTTGTGCCATGGTTCAATATTTCCTAACATATTATAAACGGGCAACTAAAGAAATTATTAGTGTGTAAACCACACCAGCCACCTTGATGTAATGATACTAAAAAGGTTTTTGTGAAATGTAAGTGGTATACCTTTCTTCCCTTGGCTGGTCAATGATGTAAGCCACCTCGGCTCGGTACTGCATGAAGAACTTCATCACGTAACCCTGATTCCTCTTGAGGGGCAGGTTTAACTCCTCCAGCTGGCCAATGAAATATTACAAACTTTCAGTGTCAGCAGATTATGCTATATACTATACAAAGAATTGGCAGAAAATTGCCTTAGACTTCTTGTGATAATTACAATAGCAAGTTAATTACACTGTGTAAATGTTTACAATCATGTTACCTTTTATGCAAAAGTGCATACACATGGAAAAACGTGTATGTTGGAAAAGGTGTTAGTTTCTAAGGTATGTTCTTTAATTAAGAACTTTACAGTAGGCAAGTACTTGTTTATAGACAAAACCAACACACCAGCGAAATGAGACATGCAGAAGAACAAACAATGTGTTAGCCAACTTGTTATCATAATTATTGTAAGGTTTTCATTCCGTAACAGTTACGTGACCTAATTGGAAAGGTTACCTTGACGATGGCATTAAGTAGGTCAAGAAACTGGGGCACAGTGTTGGTGTGTGTTGCCGCTAGTGACATGATCTTCTGCACCTGTCGAGGCAGTATCTTCAGACAAGTCTCTTTGTTACCTGTGAACACCTGTCAAATGGAAACAGTTTAACAAGATTTAACAAGATTGCCATTCCAAACAACAAGTTCCAGATGGCAAGTGGACAAGGAAGCCATTGGCTTATCGAGAGTCCAACAATTTTCTCATCTATGTGTAGCCTGCCCTTATCAGATATCTGTCAATTCTATTTTTAAACATATTCACACTACTAGCATTAACACAATCATTTGGCAGTTTGTTCCACTCATTTATCACCCTCTGTGAGAAAGAGTACTTTCTCATGTCCAACCTACACTGCTCCTTAACCAATGCTGCTTTGTGTCCTCTGGTTCTACTGCCTTCTTTAAGTTCATGACATAAATATTTACAAATGAAACCCTTTGACACCCAAGTATGCTTGCAGGAATAACAAGTGTACAATTGTTAATACCATTACAACAATCTTTTGCAGATGGAATGCATGGCTTCGCATTAAGGCAATTTTATCTCCTTTAAATGTGGGGAGGAGCATGTAATATATATTTTAGTTCTTTAATCAAACTACAAAAGTATACAACACATTTAATGATGTCAGCTCCATAGAGAGCACACACAGAACAACTCATCAAGAAGATATTGATTTTACCAATAAGAACAATCTATAAGAAAATCTATAAGAAAAATCACTGTTGTTCTGTTTATGTATACAGTTGTCAAAAATATTTTACTGTTGGCTATGTTTAATAGAAATAATGAAATCCACAAATACAGGACAAGCCATGCTGATCTATCACATGTACCAATTTAAATATCCAACATATTATACAGAACCATCAGACTTAAACTATGTTAAACTATGGAATTACACTGCAAAAACAGTGGATTGTACCTGTGCATTTACATCTTTTTAATGTCTTCTCAAGAGGTTTTTATTAGTAAATGATATTAGTAATTTATACAAATAATATGCATTGATGTAATCATAACGCATATATTTATAAGACTGGTATTGCTGTGATTTGTGCTACTGTTTTTCTTCAACTGCCCTTTCTATTTTCTTTTTGTTTGTATTGTGAGGGAAAATTAGCCACTTATGGAAACTGTGACAATGTTTGTATGCATTGTATTATTGTACGTATTGCATCACAATTTCCATAATAAACCATCATCATCATCAAAAGTGTAAGTTTTTTATTTTGTTCATATCAAAATGTGCTTTCATTGTAAGTTTCATTTAATGAAAGAAGGTTGATTTTTGACCAGGGCATATTAATCAGTCATGTAAAAAAGGTAAGTTGGCAGACCTGTTCTTTCCAACACCACTTCAACTTTTCTGGAAAGCATTCAGCCATGCAGCAATTACTGCACGAATACTATTCGTTCACATACCATATTCGACCTATTAAGAGTACATGCCCAAATTAGCATACATCCCCTTTTTTGATCAGCAGCATGTAATTTGACCAATGTAGAACAGCTGATAAGTGTCGCCATCTGGTGTTAAACAGTTGGCACCACTTCTCAGTTGTTCTATACGAGTCACCAAATGACACCTCTCAACCATGCTACCATGCCCAACAGAACAGTAAATGGAATCAGATATGTTTATGATGAAATACCTCTATGAGGGCCCCAGCCATCGCTGCCTCTGTGCCCCGGATGCCAAGGATGAGGTCAAGTCGGTCAAACAACCGCTGCTGTACCAACTCATTGCCTCGCGCCATCACCTTCAGTAGGGTGAAACACTTGCGGAAGATGACCAGGGTGCTTTCATACTGGGCCTGAAACAACATCACCAGGGTGCTCTCGTACTGGGACTGAAACAACATCACCAGGGTGCTCTCGTACTGGGTCTGAAACAACATCACCAGGGTGCTCTCGTGCTGGGTCTGAAACAACATCACCAGGGTGCTCTCGTACTGGGTCTGAAACAACATCACCAGGGTGCTCTCGTACTGGGTCTGAGTGGTGTAGTCTAGTGGGACTTCACTCACTACATCCTCAGTGGTCATGGTTGGGATGCCATGTACTTCTACATATAAAGTGCACCACACAAGGAATACACTTGTTATTGAGCACTATAGCCAGTATTGCATACGTCACGTTTATGTACATTGAGAGGAATACAAAGGGTTAACGTCACATTGCACATACCGCCAGACTTGTATAATGTTGTCAGCAACAAAATCACAATGTTTGTGTTCGTGTGTGTGCGCGTGCACGAATGCGCGTGCATTCCTGTGTGCATTTCTCTACGGTGTATGTCCATGTGTTTCTGTGCATGCGTGCATGCATACGTGTGTTGTACAATGTGTATCTGTGCATGGTGGGTGTCTGTGAGTGTTTGTCCGAGTCAGTGTGGACAATATAAATCAAACCAATGCATTGGTACTACGTCTTAGATTAATTAATACTAATAACTAACCAATATATGTTTTGCCACATTTCTTGGAATAGTCATACAACAAAACATGCATGTTTATTCGGTTTGTCAATTAATTCCTTATACTTGGTGCGACTCTGCAGAAAGTCTGACATTCATCAGTTGAAAGTAGCAGTGAACGCTAGACCTTACCTTCAGCCTCACATCAACCTCTTGGGAGAGAATGTCAAACACCGTGCCCAGTACGCCTGCAGCAAGAAGTGGACATTTAAATACAGGCCTGCTCACTGGGACAGCGCAAGGCAACTGATACAGAATCAATGCGCTTGGGTTTAGACAAGAGGGAGGGGAGAGAGACAGAGGGAGAGGGGGAGAGAGACAGAGGTAGAGGGGGGAGAGAGGGAGGGGAGAGAGACAGAGGGAGAGGGGGGAGAGAGGGAGGAAAAAGAAGGAAGGATAGAGAGCAAGGGAGATTATACAATCATTAACTGAAACCTTTGGATAAATAAGTATCATTCATGCAGGTAATTAAGCTAGATCCCACTTGTACGAAATGGGTGTAGTTTGTTTGTACATATATTTTTTTGTTTGATTAACAACCATACTTATTTATATATTCGCTTGAGGGCATGTCCACATCAATAATACACTACATAGCTACATTATTAATTCTGAAATGTTTTTCAAAGTTGTGTGGGATATGCCCCTCCTACACTTGTCAATCAACAAACATAGGACCTGGCCCGAAGTCGGTGACAGTGGAGCAGTGGCGACTTACGGTGGTTGTAGAGGATACTTTGATTCATGGCGTGTCTCTCTTCTGGGTCGTCCTCCAGGTGACAGAACCTTCAAAAAAAGACAGCAAGCACAATGATGTTACCTCACTTAGCTACCCATGACAACATAAACAATGTTTTTTCTGTATTTGTTTACTCGTACAAATGTCCAAATGTTTGTCTTGCTCTATTTATATATACCATGCAAAAAAGCATGACAAGCAAACCTACATGGTGCTGTACACAGAATTAATTACTAGACTGACGGAGTTTACATCTGATACAAAAACGTTTTTGTATCATACACCAGATACAAATGAAAGACATTTTAGCATCTTGTATGAACGATTAACGAAATGTCAAGACATTACATACTTGATCAATTTGTCGAATATTTCTGACATAGCATTGGTTTGTTCGTCAGACATCTTGGCTGCAGTCAACCTCCTCATCTGGGGCATGACTTGGCTCAGTTCATTGACAACTTGCACAGACTCATCCGTGATCAGTATCTAACAATCATTAAAGGATTATTAATCTGCTCCAATTTCGAACCATTTAACTATTTTTCAAGATATTGTTAAACTGCAACAATCATTAATTAGTTAGTTATTTAATTAAGGTTGTAGACAAAAGTGCACAAAGCAGTTCAATTCTGTTGTGGCTCATTTCTGTGGATTAAACACACATACCTACACATGTACCGCCTGGGTTGGTACAATTGTGGATTTCCACTGAGACAAATAAAATGTTTCTTGGCCGGATTATCAAAATAGTTAGTGCTGCATCTTTATTTCTACCACAAATGTCCAGGTCATATCCTCAAAGCATAATGAAAAAGAAACAATTAACGTGACCCCCCCACCTCCCCAACAGTGACATGCAATCATATTAATGAGAGCACTTACCTGAGCCTGGACGGCGTACTGGAAGAGACTGGCATATGCAGAGTACTGGCGATTGAGGAGAGCCAATGATTTCACAACCATTGCATCATAGTCGGACACATCCTGTAATAAACATTTAACAAGATTTAACAAGACGGCCACCCAAAGCAACGGGCTCCAGATGGCAGATGGACCAGGAAGTCAGTGGCTTATCAAGTCCAAAAAGTCCACCTACATATCCTGCCCTTATCAGATTTGGGTAAAAAATGTTATATACATATTCACACTGTTGGCACTAAACAGCTGGATAATCGTTAATAAAGCTGCTTTATTAGAAGTGCCTTCGTGTGTGTTTGTCAACATTATTTCTTTACAATAGCACTGCAAGTAACATTTATTTTTCAAAATGGAACAAGTTTTGTTAACATTGTGACACCCATAAACATTAGGCAGAAATGCACTGACTCAAGTAAATCGCCCCCTGACCACAGTTCCAAGATTTTCCATTTTGACTGTTCAGCCATGTAGGTGAGATTACAGAGAACTCACCAAGAGAATGTCAGTGAGGGGGAAACTTCCAAAGTAGTCAGACATTTGGAAGAGGTGGGATAGGCGTTTCAATGCAGCCCTATTGGTTCTGTAACATATACACAGTAACTTTGATACAGAACTCATCAATCAACTAAAGGTAAATGTACGTTCTTATATAGCACGGTATCCAGTCCTTGGGACTGCTCAAAGCGCCTTATAGTTCACCTCCTGGCATACCTATTCATTCCAATGCCAATTCGACTTCTCTGGGAAGCATTCAGCCATACTGCAATTACTGTGCAAAAATTATCAGTTCACATACATCCACTACTATCTACTCATTTATACAGCCGAGTGAACTGGAGCAATGTCAAATACACGAAATTGGCCAAGCTTCGAAATGGCAGCAAGAGGATTCGAACCCGGGTTCTCTCAACTGAGTCCAACGTTTTAACCACTATGTCACCGTGCCACACAAAACCAGTTGCCATTGTAAATCTACTTGGTGATGTTTCTTCCCCAATAAAAGTATTCATATTTCATCACTGTGTCTTTATAATAATAATAAACTTATACAATAATAACAAAACTTCTGTAGAGCCTAAATCCTCAGGAACCAGAGCTCAGAGGCGCAACAAATCAGGATCGTTAAGTTTTATGTAAGAGGGATATATATGTAACACTGGTTATAATAAAATTCAGTCTATGATCAACCAAACATATGGACAAAATACAACAATTAAAATGCCAGAAATCTCCAACGTCCAGAGAACATCATCAAAACCTACACTGTCTGTTCATCGATGTCATAGCTCTGGTTGAGTAGGGTGCCCACTGTGGAATGGTGAGCCTTGGCATACGTCACCCGGAACAACTGCATGAACCCCTAGACACAGCAAGAAGGCAGGAATTACCACACTTGTGCAATATAGGTAGCATAGGTGGTATAAAGTATGTGTTGTTCTATACGCAAGATCTATGTGCCACGGAGAGATAAACAAGTAAATTTGCTTTTTATGACCCTTCCCCTTTGAATGTGTATCCCAAAGGGAATAAAACGTACAACAAAACATTTACAGCACAGCACAACTTTTATGTAAAATATGTTTTCTCTCTTTAAATATGCTAAATCTAACTTGCATCTTGTGAGAAGAAAAGCGACAGATAAAAAAGTGACCTAACATGTGGAGCATTTAACATACAAATATACGTATGCAAACTCAACACAACCACCAAGTTTGAGAGAAGAAAAGTTGATGAACAACAACATTCGTATTTTGAGAATTACTGAAACATTACAGATGCTGCCTTACTTCAAGTCTGGTGTTGAGCTGGAAGTTGCAGAATAGATCAAGCACAACCATTGCTCTGAAACATTAAGCAAATGTCATTTGTTACTATGTACAAATAGCATATCAGCCAACTCCGATGTACATGTGATATTCTGGATTCAATCCAACTGCAAGGTTTTGTATCTCTGCAGACACTTACTAATTCAGTTGTTTCACACAGTAAATAAAACCACTACAAAACATTGTTCAAGAAAGCCTTCTGTGTAGTACCATTTAAAACAAATTTCATTTCATAAAATTTTGTCATCACACTTTGTTGAATGAAGGAAAGTTAGAAAAAAAAGATAGTCTTGATTAATTTTAGGTCTGCCAACAACAGATACTTACTGGCATTTGGCATCAACAATTGCCTTTGTTTCTGGACTCTGCTTGAAGCGTACCGTTGTGCTGTAATAATCCCTGACTGATTGGAACTGGGGATCTCCTGCCAGACAAAATACATCACCATGGTTCATTGCAAACACTTATGCAAAACTAATTTATAACTCTAAATAAACTTTATACTTTTATCACAAACTGAGTACGTTTTGCACACTTCTCCTATATGTCTTTATTGCAACTGCTTAATTAATGCTTCTAGAACATGATACAACCACAATATAAATGAATGAACAAATTTTATTCAAAAAAAAACACATAAAATCACGTGACAAACTCTTATGCCTGCATGTGCACTCCATGTGCACTCCATGTCAATGTGAACTACCAAATGTAACTTCAAAAGTTCAGAGGTTACATTTTTAGGGGTGTTTTCAAAGCTACATGGAACTGGCCACATGTAGCTTTGCCAGTGTACGACACACAGAACAGTGAGCAGTTTTCTGGCAGTACTAGTTAATTCAACCACATACCTTGCACACAGGGGTAAGGTTTGTCATTGCGGCCATTGAGCAGACTTAGAAGAGGTTTCAGAAGTTGCTTCATATCATCCATGTTGCCGTAGTGACCGAACTTGACCAGGCAGTAGACTAGACGGAGCACCTGGTGACCAATTATACATGGCTGTGACTTGACCAACAGAGACGTCACAAACTACATGAGTTGTCATTGAGACATATCAGGACAGCATTAGTTACGTAATATTAGCTCTGAAGTAGAGTACTGAAATATATGATAAATGAACACTTGACAGATCACTGTCACTATATATATATATATATATATATGTATATATATATATATATTATACATTAATGAAGGTGTTTTTAACATTTCTGAGGTGTCTCTTCTGTCACATCTGTTTCAACTGCTTCCATCTCCCCATGGAAAGGAACAAAAAAAGTCCAAATGATTTGGAGAGCATGCTAATGCAAATTACCTGATTAGAGTATATATATATATATATATATATATATATATATATATATATATATATATATATATATATATATATATATATATGCAGGGTTGTATATATATGTATATATATATATATATATATATATATATATATATATATATATATATATATATATATAGAGAGAGAGAGAGACACACCTCAAAAATTTTAAATACACCTTCATTAGTGTAGACTTATTCCATGCAATTTGTTAGTATCACACAACCACGAAAGATAAATGTATTATGTTAATAACATTGTAGTATCAACTGATTGTAAAAAGAACACAACTGCAGAGACAATGTACAAATATTTTATAATTTTTGTGGTCACGTGACTGTAGCTCAATTTGTCTGGAAATTTAATAGATCTAGAAAACCTCTGCGAACTGGTCTATTCGTCCAAGACAGCTATCTGCTCATTTCGGATACAACTTACAAGTGTAATGAAAATTGTTCCCTGCCGGATACGTGAGGGGCAAATAGAATACTGTCTGACTGGGTGCCACTGCCATTATCTGCACAATGGATACAGTGCTAATCTCAATAGCGCCACTTGTGTGGAACATGGTATCTTGGTGGTTAAAGTGCCGACTGCCAATCGACAGGACGAGTTTGAATCCACCTGCTTCTGTTTTGAAAGTTGGGCAATTTCATTCACCCAACTTTGCCTCAGTTCACCCCACTTTGCCTCAGTTCACTCAGCTGTATAAACGAGTAACAGAAAGTGATGGGATAATGCAGTGATGGAATTGTAAGAGTGAACAGCAATTACAGTATGGCTGAATGCTTCAATGGCAGTTGGAATGGTGTTTGCTGTTGCACTGAGTAACACGTGCTGGAAGGGTGCAGTAGAAATTTAATGCTTTGTTTGACTTGCTGGAATATTAACAGTTATTTACAGACCTGTTCCAGGAGCATGTTGTGTCCAATCTCAGAGGCAGTCATGTCCATGTTGGCAGCGAGAAACAGAGAAAGCCACTCACGCAGCTGTGCAACGTAGTCCAGTATCTTGGTGCCTCTGTGCGAGTCTCTCTTCTGAAAGATAGCACCATGGCAGTCGTGTGTTGCACAAATCAGCCATTCTCTAACATCATGATCGTAAATTTCAAACAGATTCCACACAAAGTTAAACAAATTTAAACGTGGAACACTTGAATACTTTCAATAAACAACCCCAGTGATAAACAGATTGTGTGAACAATGGTTATTAATTTTTTTTACATCATATGATTTAATGATGAAAATGGTGAACAAATAAAAAACAATTCAATTCACCAGTAATTGAGTTCAGGGCTGGGTCCAATTACGTAATTGTAATTGATTACAGCAAAATTGTGTAATTGTAATTGATTATGGTTTCAAATTTGAGCTGTAATTGTAATTGTTATATTTTGTATAATTGAAAATTTATTTCAATTACAATCAATTACAATCAATTACAGTACGTTTCATATCACAAACTACCTGAACAAACTGTCAATAAAATATAATTTAAGTCTCATACAGGTTCAGGGTTGTTTGATTTAAATCATTTTATTTAAATCATTGATTTAAATCATGATTTAAATCACTCCAAAAAAATCATTGATTTATGATATTTTTTTTACTTCCGATTTTTGTAATCGCTAATTTATATGAATTTAGCACAAATAATTGTTTACAAGCATTGAGATCAACATAGTTTTGTATGTCTTTTAATACAAAAGCACAAAGTGTGCACACTTGTGTAGCTGTATTGACACCAGATAGCCTGACAGTCAAATATTTTATGACATTGTGTATGTCTGAGCTATTCCCTTTTTGAATGCAGTGAAGCTACACAAAGTTGTCTTCCAGAGGAAGTATCTTTTCAAGTCAGAAGCCCTGAGTTAAAGTCCACTTAGAGCTTGTGCTAGCTGTTCACAATTCAGTATGTTGACTCAAGTGAGACAGTCTGGGCTACCATTATTTAATACTGTACCAGTTTGCAGTCTGGTTAGAGACCCTTAGAGTATGCAGGGCCATGGACAGGTGCTAATCCACCCTCTCAGCAAACAATAATTAGCACTGCTACAGCCACAGACACGCAGCATGCTTTCCTTTCCAAGACAGATTATGCAACTACAGGAGGTGAAGCCTTTTGGACATTGTCTAATGTCTTTATATAAGCAAAAATCATGTACCCTCTGTTAAGACAAGTACCTAGATTGATTTGAAAGAGTTTATAAATACATCAATATATATATATATATATAATTTATTAATGTCTATATACCAGATTTAAAATATATATTTATATAATAAAAATATGTTTAAACGGCTGTCTTTTTATTTAGTACAATTCAAAATTCAAGCCACAATTCTTCAACAATTTACAATCATTACCGTTATATTTGTTTATCAATTGTGTAAAAAATATTGAAATTCAGCAAAAGTGCAAAACTATATAATTAACAAATGCTGAATATATTTGGTTCCGCATAATGTAATTGTAATTGAAATTGAAACAGTGTAATTGTAATTGAAATGAAAAATTATGAGTGTAATTGTAATTGAACTAAAAATTGAAATGTAATTGATATAATTATGTGTAATTGAACCCACCCCTGATTGAGTTAATATAGTAATAACAAATTAGCGGGGCCATGATAATTAAAATGCTACTGGATCAAGCAAGATGTTCCCAATATCAATTTTTTAGTTAAGATAAATTTATTGTGCATCTGGGATGACTTATGAAGATTTTGAGGGCTTTTTAGTTTTTTTTCAACTGAATAAGGTTTTACCATGTTGATTTAGCTACAAAATCTATACCTTCGAGCATGTTATTTTTATACATACAACTCATATGCATGCGTTTTATATTACCCACTCAAGATACTCACTATGGTCGGTCTTGGAGTCAAACAATCATCACCACTGATTTGATCATACATGAATGTTAGATTGATTGTGTCAACGATGGAAGTACTGTCCCCTACGTCAATAACCATATCTAGAGTGACAAAATGACATTCATAAGTTAAACAACAAATATGGATACAAAATCTGCAAAGCCAAGGCAGAGAATAAGCTTTCTATTAGGAAACCTAGACTACCTTTAAGAGGCCACGCTGGTCTAGAAATTATGGGTTTATCAATGTACATCATATCTTAAAAATTACTACATGATCACTGGAGGTAAACTTTGTCCGTCACTTACCAATGACAAGGGAATAGATTTCAATGTCCATTCACTGGAGGTAAACTTTGCCCATCACTTACCAATGATAAAGGAATAGATTTCAATGTCCAATCACTGGATGTAAACTTTGCCTATTACTTACCAATGATAAGGGAATAGATGTCAAAGTCCATTCACTGGAGGTAAACTTTGTCCATCAATTACCAATGATAAGGGAATAGATCTCAATGCTCAATCACTGGATGTAAACTTTTCCCATCACTTACCAATGATAAAGGAATATATTTCAATGTCCAATCACTGGATGTAAACTTTGCCTATTACTTACCAATGATAAGGGAATAGATGTCAAAGTCCATTCACTGGAGGTAAACTTTGTCCATCAATTACCAATGATAAGGGAATAGATTTCAATGCTCAATCACTGGATGTAAACTTTTCCCATCACTTACCAATGATAAGGGAATATATTTCAATGTTCAATCATTGAATGTAAACTTTGCCCATGTAAACTTTACCAATGATAAGGGAATAGATTTCAAAGTCCATTGACTGGAGGTAAACTTTGCCCATCACTTACCAATGATAAGGGAACAATATACACTCCTCAGTTCATCAGGCAGCACCTCGTCCTTGAGACACAAGAATGCTTCCTCAATCGTGAGGTAACATAACTCCTCCGTGATCACATGGATGGCAAAACTATTGCGACCCTGCATGGAGCATCACATATGTTGTTATAATTTGACACTGGACACAATGTAAAATGTACTGTTCTGGCTACACCTGTCACATAATCTTGTTAGATTAACAACATATTTAACAAGATTGCCATCCAAGGCAAAGACCCAGATGGCAAGTGGACAAGGAAGCCATTGGCTTATCAAGAGTCCAACAATTTTTAAAACAAATGTAACTTGCCCTCCTGAGATATGTGTCAACCTTGATTATAAACATATTCACGCTGCTAGCAGTTACACAATCTGTAGATAATTTGTTCCATTCATTGATTGTCCTCTGTGAGAAAGAGTACTTACTGATATCCAATCTACATTGATCCTTTACTAATGTTACCTAATGTCCTCTAGTTCTGCTATCCTTCTTGAGTGAGAAAAAAATATTTCTATCAATATTTTCATACCCATTCAATATCTTAAAAACTTAACCATCTTGTCTATGCACTAATATTTTATGAGAACCTACCTCAATCAGGCAATTACACAAGAAACAATCCTACGGCTTAGGAAATAAAATCTAAACACTGTAAATGCAACTCATTTGAGGAAATATGTGCATATCTGCTGACATGTGCTCACTGCTGTTCTCATTCCAAAATCAAGAGCATTTTAATTACAAATTCCATGTACAAATGTTTTGAGAAACAAACTCTGTTATGAAAACATATATTTAAAAATGGTGGGCATGGAATATAACCAGATGCCACTATTCTGATATAATAATCTGTTCGCTAAAACAACATCATACTCACAGCACACAGATGTCCAAATAGGTCCAGCTGATGCATCAGGAAGAGATACTCTTCATCAGTATGTTGGTTTCTCTGTAAGAATAGTTTCACATGGATTGTTTCACATGTGCTACGTAGGTATGAAGTGACACATTTGAAGGAGACTAACTTATATTCACATGATTTTTTAAATGAATAGCGTCAGAGTAATTTAGCCTGTTTAACAACACCTACATTTGATGTATAATGGGATTGAGGACTTGAGCATAATTTTCAAGTAACATACCACCACCTGAACTTGAACAAGATGCAGTAATGTACCATCACCTGAACAAGATGCAGTAACACACCATCACCTAAACTTGAACAAGATGCAGTAACATACCATCACCTCAACTTGAACAAGATGCAGTAACATATCACCACCTGAACTTGAACAAGATGCAGTAACGTACCATCACCTCAACTTGAACAAGATGCAGTAACACACCATCACCTAAACTTGAACAAGATGCAGTAACATACCACCACCTGAACTTGAATAAAATGCAGTAATGTACCATCACCTCAACTTGAACAAGATGCAGTAAAGTACCATCACCTCTACTTGAACAAAATGCAGTAACATACCATCACCTAAACTTGAACAAGATGTAGTAACGTACCATCACCTCAACTTGAACAAGATGCAGTAACGTACCATCACCTCAACTTGAACTAGATGCAGTAATGTACCATCACCTCAACTTGAACAAGATGCAGTAATGTACCATCACCTCAACTTGAACAAGATGCAGTAACGTACCATCACCTCAACTTGAACAAAATGTAGCAACGTACCATCACCTCAACTTGAACAAGATGCAGTAACGTACCATCACCTCGACTTGAACAAGATGCAGTAACGTACCATCACCTCGACTTGAACAAGATGCAGTAACGTACCATCACCTCAACTTGAACAAGATGCAGTAACGTACCATCACCTCAACTTGAACAAGATGCAGTAACATACCATCACCTCAACTTGAACAAGATGCAGTAACATACCATCACCTAAACAAGATGCAGTAACGTACCATCACCTGAACAAGATGCAGTAACGTACCATCACCTCAACTTGAACAAGATGCAGTAACGTACCATCACCTGAACAATATGCAGAAACATACCATCACCTCAACAAGATGCTGTAACATACCATCACCTCAACTTGAACATGGTGCAGATAATTTAAAAGATGGCACTGACCGAGAACAGACTATCGCTATCAGTTGACTCAGCACGCTTACGCACGTCTCGAACAAACTCGTGGAGAGACAGCCAGTGATGCTGGTTGTCTGTCGACACAAACACAATTCCAGGAGTTCTGTTGATCTTCTCTCCCAGTTCCGTGTGGTAGACACAGTTCTAGATGGACAATGAATACATGTTTTTGGTGACAAACACTGGCTCCAGTGAATACATTAATTCAATTGTTTACTCATCTAAGGTAGTTAGTAGTAGAATTGACTGAGCCACATCCTGGATGCTTCTGCAGTGGCTTACGAGAGATGGAGTCCACAGCACATTACATATTTACCCCGTGTCGGATCTTTTACTTCCCCTGGCATAGACACCAGATAGAAGCTTTTAGTGTCTCTTCTGAAAGACACAGGCAAAGTGGGGTGACCGAAGTTGCTTAAACTTCGAAACAGCAGCAGGTGGACTTGACCCCTGGTTCTCTCAATCAAAGAGTCTGGCCCCCTAAACTCTGAGCTGCTGCGCCCCACATGAGAAGCAAAACACTGGACAAGAGCAGCACGAGAATCAGCAGATAACGCACACAGGGAAGCAATAGTTATCTTGTAAAGTACACATATTTTGAAACTAGTACCAAATAATATTTAGGTTGCTTCGTTTCTGATCGATGTGAAATTGCTTCAGATAAAGCTAAACAAACCTACCTTCTGATCCTGCATCAGCCAGGCTTTGGTGATGTATGTCTGGTTGTCAGAGATGGACACACCATCGCATATACACAGCATACTCAGTAGGTCGAGGTAGCAGGAATTCTAGCAATCCAAATACAGATTTATGAAAACAGCAACAATCCGAGAAGATAGGCATGTCTGGTGGACAGCAGCACATCGGTAAATGCAAAATTGCTCTAATACCATAATTTTCTGTGCATAATTCACTTTTCCCTAATTTTTTTACTTAATAGTCCAGATGCATATTATACATAGTAACAAGGCTAAAAATGGTCTTGTCAGACCGAATACGCGGTAATCAAAAACTATAGATTGGTCTAAATTATTTCCACAACTAAATGACAATTCTTACCTACATATATTCTTAAAACATATTGTTTTTTTGTAGTCCAAATAGCATCGCGTAGAAAACGATAACATAAGTTGATAACGCTCATGGCAAAAGATGCTGATGCAAAGCGGTGCTACATGGACTGAAAAGATACATCAGGCTAAGACACTTTAAACATTGCATCAGCCAAACTGTCAGAAGTGGGAAAATCTCGGTTGATGCTACAAAGTTGGGATGTGAATTATACATGGTAATACAGAAATTCTGTCAGATTTGAGCAAGTCAGGGTGTGTATTATACTTGGGGGTACACATTATACATAGAAAATTACGGTAGGCATTGAATTTGTGAATTACTGACAGTCGTAAACATTAACGCAAAACTTAACACTGCATGGCAGTTTAATTAACGTATTACCATGTTCTGTCTGAGCAGATATATGAAGTCATCAATGTATTTGAGTGTGATGTATTGCCTTTTTCTATCTGAGCTGGTCTATGAATCAATGTGTTTGTGAGTGATGTATTACCTTGTTCTATCTGAGCAGGTCCATGAATCAATGTGTTTGTGTGTGATGTATTACCTTGTTCTATCTGAGCAGGTCCATGAATCAATGTGTTTGTGAGTGATGTATTACCTTGTTCTATCTGAGCAGGTCTATGAATCAATGTGTTTGTGAGTGATGTATGACCTTGTTCTATCTGAGCAGGTCTATGAATCAATGTGTTTGTGAGTGATGTATTACCTTGTTCTATCTGAGCAGGTCCATGAATCAATGTGTTTGTGAGTGATGTATGACCTTGTTCTATCTGAGCAGGTCCATGAATCAATGTGTTTGTGAGTGATGTATTACCTTGTTCTATCTGAGCAGGTCTATGAATCAATGTGTTTGTGAGTGATGTATGACCTTGTTCTATCTGAGCAGGTCTATGAATCAATGTGTTTGTGAGTGATGTATGACCTTGTTCTATCTGAGCAGGTCTATGAATCAATGTGTTTGTGAGTGATGTATGACCTTGTTCTATCTGAGCAGGTCTATGAATCAATGTGTTTGTGAGTGATGTATTACTTTGTTCTATCTGAGCAGGTCTATGAATCAACGTGTTTGTGAGTGATGCATTACCTTGCTCAATCTGAGCAGGTCTGTGAAGTGTGTGTGTTTGTGTGTGACAGATATGATATATGATATACAATGGAACCTCACTATTACGGGCACCCTCGTGACTGGGCCAATGTGACCTGAATGGTGAGGTGACCACATTAGCGGGACTAATGTCCCATATTTCACTGCTATGGAAAATAATTGGGACTATCCCTGGGTGACCCTAATGGCGAGGTGACCGTGTTAATGAGATGACCATAAAGAGAGGTTCGACTGTTACCTTTTCCTTCCTGAGCAGGTCTATGAAGTCGTCGATGTGTTTGTGAGTGATGCGGTCAACTATCTTCCTGTTATCCCTCATCAGCTGCATGACCATCTTGGCCGCATTCAGCCCAATGTCCCCCTGGGTCAAAATACAACACAATAATAAAAACATTATTTATATAGCCCCAATCACAGTTGCTCTCAGGCGCTTTACATACATGCAATCATAACTTACAATTATATTAAAAAACAATGCCAACAATAAATATTCTAAAATGTAGTCCATGGAAAAAAGTCCTACCATAAATAATACAAAATAATTAATAAAATAACAATAAATGCAAACGCAAACGTTCATTTCAACATATGTGATGCGCCACGCCAAAACCAGGCGCTTCTCGCTAAATTTTGTTCGGCGCAGGAGCCTAAAATGCATGGTGCCCGTTCGAATTGTCGAAAATCGGTTAACGACGGAATCGAACAACGAAATTATCCAGCTTTCCATAAATCCATTTATATAAGCTGAAAGATTGTTCAAACTAGTAATATTTAGCACTTTATTGAGGCCCCTGATTAGCGTCGCGGTTGAGAAGTCTGAAACAAAGCCATGTTTACGCGCTTTTGATCGACTGTCTTCGCTCGCTTACAAGCTGGAAAGCTTATGACGTCAACTACACGTGTTATTGGGAATCTCTTACTCTAGACCAATAGAACAGCTCCTATTATACATACTTTATCCAGCAACAAAGTGCTGTTGTTGCTATGGAAGTTGCGAAACGCTCGCTGATTGGTCGAAAACGTAAGCGCGCATGCGCAGTCGGCTTGTTTACACATTCTTTTCGTCTTTGTTCGCCAGTTTCGCCTGCTGTTTTCGTCTTCGATTCGTTAATGAATTGCACTATGGCATCGAAAGAAGCTTATTTAGCTACCGAGTTGGATCGTGCGAGGGGGTGCAATCTCGAGGACAGCAATTTAGCTGCAGTGATTGAAGATTACTTCGAAGGCCGCGTCGAGCCCGTGGAAGTCGCCTCGGCAGGGGCAGGGGAAGACCACATTGAGCCTGCACTGGTTGGCTCAGCGCCAGCGGGAGCGGACTTTCCAAATTGGGGAAACTGACATTGTGTAATGTTATTATATATGTAATGTGTAAATAATGTTTTATTTTAAGATATTTCAGGGATTTACTTTAGGGGTTCGGCACCCAGTGCTCGCGGTAGTCTCCGGGAATACCAAACCTGGTAGTAAATGAGGTGGCATTCAATAAATAATAGGTTTTTCCACTTTATACTTCTGCATCTAATTTATACACACCTACTGGAGGAACATACAAAATTTCATTCCATTTGGAGCATTATAAGTGCATGGTTGCTATGGGAGAAGCAATTTTTCAATGTAGATTTTTAAGGCTGATTTTCTCAAAACTATTATTCCAAGAACGTGTACACTACAATTGTAATATCTTGGCCCATGAGTAAGGTACACTCTTCATGTTGGTGTCATTTTAAAGCTGTGTATCTCCTATATTTGAATCTGTAATAAAATGGTTTTGTAAAATTGTCGAGAAGAGCCTAGTTTTGGCGTGTGGCATCACATATTATAAAAAGGTACTACTCTAAAAAGATGTGTTTTTAAGTGTTCTATACTGTGGCGATAATTGCTAGTTTGTGTAACATAAGGAAACATATCTTGCCACTTTTGGTTGGTAGACAATTTAGTAGTAGTAATTAATTCGAGACCATATCAAGTAATTCAAAGAGATCATACCTGGTAAGAGATCACACCTGTAAGAGATCACACCTGGTAAGAGATCACACCTGGTAAGAGATCATACCTGGTAAGGGATCATACCTGGCAAGAGATCATCCCTGGTAAGAGATCACACCTGGTAAGGGATCATACCTAGTAAGAGATCATACCTGGTAAAGGACCATACCTGGCAAGAGATCATCCCTGGTAAGAGATCACACCTGGTAAGAGATCACACCTGGTAATAGATCATACCTGGCAAGAGATTATCCCTGGTAAGAGATCACACCTGGTAAGAGATCATACCTGGTAAGAGATCATACCTGATAAGGGATCATACCTGGCAAGAGATCATCCCTGGTAAGAGATTACACCTGGTAAGGGATCATACTTGGTAAGGGGTCATATTTGGAAATAGATCATACCTAGTAAGAGATCATACCTGGTAAGAGATCATACCTGGTAAGGGATCATACCTGGCAAGAGATCATCCCTGGTAAGGGATCATACTTGGTAAGGGGTCATATTTGGAAAGAGATCATACCTGGTAAGAGATCATACCTAGAAACACATCATACCCAGTAAGAGATCATACCTGTTAAGAGATCATACCTGGTAAGAGATCTGGGTGTTGAAGAAGTCAATGTGCTTGGCAATGTACAGTTCGTTCTTCCGACTGTTGCCCGCCAAATACGTGTAGAGGACTTCGTAGCACTTCACCAGCAGCTTAATCATGTGACTGAAAATGATGGCAAGAATGTAGCAAGTAAAATGTGAGATATTCATCATAAGCCAGGACATACTGTGTTACTGAAACAAGCGACACATGCATTGGATTGCAATTAATGTTTTATTTTACAGGAATAATCCACATTATCTAAGACATTTTAACAACATTAAGACCTGGTGCCATGTGTTACAGATGAGATACCACGCTGAAACAGGATCTGACATAAAATACCTAAATCCATTGTTACTAATGTAGGACACATTTGATTTCAGCAGAGGACGTTAAAATCTGAATACATTTGGCTACAAAACGATTTTGCAGTGTGGAGAATATATCTAGTTATCATTAAAACAGCTCATTTTACAGATTCCTTGAAGCAGGCACATGGACTTACCGATGGTCAGCGCTGCCGCGGTATGGAATCTGCAGGAGTTTCACCAGCAGCTCGACAATCTGCAACAAAAAGGTTGATGGAAAGAGAGCTCTGTTTCACTTCAACAAACTGCTGTAGATGTAGGACATTTTGTATATATGTCTTATAACTGCCTCCCTACATTTCATATGACAAACAATTAATATCAATGCCTATAAGCAAGAAAGTAATTTTTTTTTTACATATACTGTTTTAATGATATCCAAGTTGTTTAAACAATTAATGCCCAGAAAAACAGTCTATACTATACCATATTACTTTCCCACTGACCAAAATTAAAAAAAATTTGTTGTAGCATTTAAATAACATTCAAGCATATGGATGCATTAGTTCATAACCCATTGCTGATATTGCTAATACATACCCTCAGATTACGGACGAGTTTCTGGCGTTCTTTGTTTGGTACATCGTTTACAATCATGAAGGTGTTCAACTCCTGAAGCGCCTGTAGGTCCACAACAATTTAGATAATTATTGAACATTTCTCGGGATAGTTCGTTTCCATGAGCAAACAATTCTTATCAGATCCCAAAGGGTTTTTAGAACCATCCCATAGACTGGAAGGGAGTAAAAGTGATAAACAGGGAGTCACACTGAAGAAGATGTATGAAAGAAGCAATATGGATACGGAAGACAAAGATTAACCAAGATGAGGGGAACTACGAACTTCCACACGCCTACGATGCAGGCATGGGTCAATTAACTTGGAAAGTTAATTAATTAAATTACAATTAACTCTGAAATTTCCCAATTAAATTAAATTAACCTCACACGTTTATCAGGTCAATTAAATTAAATTAACCTTACACATTTATCAGGTCGATTAAATAAAATAAAACCTCCCAAATTGTTCAATTAAATTAAATTAACAATTAACTTTCATTCAATTAACAATTAATTTCAATTAACTTAAATTAAATTGCTAATATCATGATTGGTTTGTTTTACCAGATGGTCAATGCACTTGCAACCCATAAAAACAGGTCTTGTGGGCACCATGTAAGCCACTACTCCAAAGAAGATTACTGCCAACAATTCCCATGCAACAAGGCAAGCTAGTTAATTAAACATAATTACATTGCACTAATGTCTCTAAAACTTGAAAGCACATTTCAAGAATTTAAGATAAATATTGTATTGCAGGATTTCATTCACTTTTCACATTTGTCCCGTTGGATTTTGTCATGTGGGATTATGTCTAGAAAATTCCAGACTCCAGATACACTTTGTATTACATCCCCTTGGATGGGTGATGAAAGCCACAGAAGCAAGAGGAGTAAATACTCTTACATAATACTGTAGCACCTGGCCAGGCACACTCACAGTTCAGCTTATTCACTGAGTGACACTGGCTGGACATTGACATGTTCAAATAACTCCCTGGACCTGACTAGAAGCTTTCTTGGATATTGGTTGGGTGAACTTGGGTCACTGGCTGAGTGGCTGTGTCTAATGGGCACTATGATCATCAAAGCTAATTTTTACTCCTGACAGCAAGCCAGTGCCTGTCACCACCGGGTTGCATAAAATAATACACCTAATGAAAAAATTAATTGAAAGTTGTGATTTTTTTATTAAATTAAATTAAATTAACCTCTTCCAGTAAAGTTAATTAATTAAATTTTAATTAATTGGTCATTTAAAAAAAAAGTTAATTAATTAAATTAACTTAACTTAATTGAGTTAATTTAATTAACAATTGAAATTAACCCATGCCTGCTATGATGACATCATCCTACCAGGACATGATAGTCATTAGTACTGATGAAGTCATCTTGACAAGGTGGAGAAAACTCGAAAGGTAAATAAGATACCTTTGGAATATGATAAAAGAATTGTTTGATTACAACTTAGATGACTGTTTTTAGGGGAAAACATTGTGCAAGACAAATTAACTATGCAGGAGTTGGGCAGTCTTCATTTTATAAACATTCCACCATAATGAGGTCGAGATTCACTTTCTGATGACAGCATCAGTGGTATTCTAGTTCTACAATAATATATAAAGAACTTAATTTGTTATAGCTGCAGAGTATGCTTATAACAAACATGTGCATTACAGAACTCGATTATAACCATGATATTAAAATCAGCCTTTAACAAGATTTAACAAGCCTGCTTGGTTGTATTAAAAACATCACATCAGCCAAATAAATTACGAGGGCTACTAATGACAAAAGCAGAACATTTACCTGAACAATCTCATGTGTCTGCTTTGCCTTAAGTGTCATTCCTCTTGCCTTCTGCAAATCAACATAACCCATTAAATAATCAGTGCAAGTCAAAGCTAACCAACTCACACTGTTAAGTATCATACCTCTTGCCTTCTGCAAATCAACATAACCCAGGAAGTAATCAATGCAAGTATAAGTTAACCAACTCACACTGTTAAGTATCATTCCTCTTGCCTTCTGCAAATCAACATAACCCAGTAAGTAATCAGTGCAAGTCCAAGCTAACCAACTCACACTGTTAAGTGTCATTCCTCTTGCCTTCTGCAAATCAACATAACCCAGTAAGTAATCAGTGCAAGTCCAAGTTTACCAACTCACACTGTTAAGCCAGAACAGTGGCATTGTCATATTGTACCTTAATGGGTCTGTTTCCCAAACATAAATTTTATATAAATAGAATCCATCATGGAGACCTATCTGCTTTTCTGGACTTGATACAAACATTTATTGGGATATTATGATAGAATCTACGTGGACATTTGACGTACAGATTACAAAACTCAACAATAGTATGTACAATTGTTAACGCTAAGTGTGTTTTGACGATTATGATCTACGTCAAACGTCCACCGAATGCTTCATGATTTTTGGAATGTGAAGTTTCCATTGCACTACCAATTTGGCTGGGTAGTGCAAGGAGTCATAAGCTGGGTAGTGCAAGGAGTCATAAGCTGGGTAGTGCAAGGAGTCATACGTTCTTTCAGTGGTTGCCTTTTTGTCCTGAAAAACTACAGATGTTCAACAATTACACTAGTTCACTGTATCAATAGTTAGACACAGGGGATTTACCACACTGTTACAATAATTCTACCTGTGAACAATCTTTGATTTCCACAACACTACAAGATTTTATTTCTCCACATTTATATTACCTGCAGATAAATCACCAACAACTGCTCAATATGCACAGAAACAACAAAATGTACTCACATCTGCAATGAGTTTTTGCAGAAATGGCACCATGCCTGCTTCGTAGTTAAAGATCTCAACATGGTCATCTGCCACCCTCTGGAGGGTGAAGGCGTCATCATATTGCATTTCCTTCGACACGCCGATCTGCAGACATTACAACAATGGCAGATATTAAACAGAGTAGGACAGAAGAGTGGTAATCAAGTTGGAATAGTCTCTCAGTCAGTGTCTGCCTGTCTGGGTGGAGCCTATCTGTCTGAATGGATCCTACTTGTCTGAGTAGTGGAGCCTACCTGTCTGAGTGGAACCTACCTGTCTGAGTGGAGCCTACCTGTCTGAGTGGAGCCTACCTGTCTGGGTGGAGCTTACTTGTCTGAGTGGAGCCTATCTGTCTGAGTGGAGCCTACCTGTCTGGGTGGAGCTTACTTGTCTGAGTGGAGCCTATCTGTCTGAGTGGAGCTTACCTGTCTGAGTGGAGCCTACCTGTCTGAGTGGACTTTACCGGTCTGAATGGAGCCTACCTGTCTGAATGGAGCCTGCCCAATTGAACAGAGAATACCTGTCTGAAAGGGCGAGGCTGTATATCATGGGTTTAGCATTGTAACTGGTTTGCGTTGTAGAACTCACATTCCTATTATCATTGTTACCATAGTGGCTGCATGATAAGCAGTCCACTTTAATAAATGTCATCATTTGGCCTATTTCAATTCTCTCTAACAGTCACATTGGACTTGTGTTGCTTATTTCATATATATATTGTATGCTTGATTGTATGCTATATTAAAATAGCGAGTCTTTAATTTACTTTTAAAACTTTGACATCGTTAATCCTGCTTAGATCTTGAGGGCACCTGTCTGAGTGGAGCATCTGTCCACTGAAGCGCTGCCATCGACATGTCTCCGTCACTCTCTCTAGAGGTCTGCTTCCTCTTGTAGTCATCTGAAACATTCTTGTTGTTTGTATTTTATTTCGACATACAAACATTAATGTTGTTTGTATTATATTTCGACATACAAACATTCATGTCGTTTGTATTTTATTTCGACATACAAACATTCTTGTCATTTGTATTTTATTTCGACATACAAACATTCGTGTCATTTGTATTTTATTTCGACATACAAAAGGCTTCCTAGAAGCAGCTTTCCTTACTCGTTGATCCACATCGACTACCACAGTTTGTGGATTTAGAAATATTTAGACAAAGAATAACATTTAATCTTATCACAAGCGGTTGATCAACATACGAATCATGCTCTTTTTAGCAACAGTAATTGAGCTCGATAAGAATGCAGGAAACTTATGTTGGTTGTCATATGTCAACCACTTATTGATGGCAGATGTTTACAGGCCGCTATCTGGATGATCAGACTTTAGTGTTTGAAATTATATTCCGTAATGTTTCACCAACAAATTATGGATTTAACTATTAATTCTGATGCAACACAGGAAACCTGTCCCTGTGGGTTTGAAGTGAATAACCTCGCTACGTATTCTCACCCTGAAGGGCGTGCAGCCAGGTACTTGTCACCACGTGCTCGATGCGACAATATGTCTCAAACTCTATCTGGTCACTTTGCTGAAAACAACAGTTACATTAAAACCTAAGTGCACATGACCAAATTAGTCTGAGACGTCTTATTATTTACCATGTATAATTAAAATAGTGCATCAATTTAACAACAGAAAAATTCCATTAATGCCACAATCATATGGCCTAAAAGTCACTTCTGCAGCTTCCCAAATTAATACAATAAATACCGTATTATTCCCAACAGACGTGCAGTGCGCGAGTGCGAAGGTTTGGGTGCGCGTCTATTAGTTCTCAAAGGTGGCCCGAATCATGATCTGCCGCTATGAGTGAAATCAGCCTCTAAATCAGATTGGTAGCTAATTCGCAGTGTGGAACCACTGTGAACTATGTGAAGAAAGCTGGGAGCTTCTATGGAATGAATCAGAAACCATGTCATTGAAAATCGATCTATTTCATAATTAGGGCTTGTTTTGTGTGATGTATTTTGTCCAATCTACATGTGCTTCGAATTGTTTTGATGGTGCTAAATAAACTTAATGTAAGCCTACAATGAGGTGTTGCATTGTTTGTTTTGCACTTAGCAAAGATGCAGTTTCAGAGCATCTACCAAACCAAACGACACTCAATCGACACACTACAAAAACGCATGAGACAGATACTAAAAAAGCACATTCGTTCACGGTTTTTGTAATTCCAGACCAACAATGTCAGCTGGCCACCACTTGATTCTTTGAGCATCATTAAATAGACAATTCAAACTCACACGCTTTGGTGATGGCGAGTGAGCGATAAAATAAATAAAAGCTAGTCCTAGTACTTCCACAGACATCTGGCAAAAGCCGCCAGTAGTGATAACAATGTGGTGTCACGTCGCGGCTAAAAACACACACTATGAATTATTTCTAAAGAATCCGCAAGGTGACGCCAGCCGCAGCAGTACTGCTGTCATTTAGCGTGCACTCACTCCTGAAAATCTATGCTTTTGTGTATGGTTTCACTTCACAAAAAGGGAGGCATCTATTAGGTAGTGCGCTACTATTGGGAATTACACAGCACTAGCTTTACCTTGACAACTGGGTGGAGTCTGAAGACAGCATTGGGGTCGCGATGATCCAGTGTCAGTCTAACGTTCTGGTTGGCATTGACACACAGATAGTGACGCGTTGTCAAGTGTCGGAAACGACACTGCTGTCCCCAACGTAACACAGAACCTACAAAAGTAATAGGCTGTAGAGCACCGAACAAGGGGTCCTGTTTGAGTGACAATGTAAAGAAACTATAACAATGTTTCTTTCCTCACACTTTCCTCACTTATATACAGAGGCTATCCTGAGCATTAGGCCTGCAGACTGTTTCTCTGCACAAATATATTCAGCTTAATGTACATTTAATACCTCAACATACATTAACATACAATGAAGAACAAATCTGCTATCATACAGTACTACAGGTAGGGTTAGAAGTTCTTTCTAAGTTTTGTTTTATCAATCTTGCATTCACGTGCCTGTGCACAGAATTTTTAATTAATTACTTAATTATTGTAAAGTGCTTGGTGTTTTTAATGGCACCATGCATTAAGACAAAATCATTACTATCGCTACTATCATGATATTATTATTTACCACTGATGGGGCTAGTTTCCAGCTCGAGTTCCCAGTAGACAATGGCGGATGTGGACGGAAACATGTTGCGGTTGTTATTCTGATCCATTGGACGTATGCGTAAATGAACTGAGACACAATACATTGTTTTAATATAATGCAGGTATGATCACGAAACAAAAGTAGGCCACAACTGTCAGTGCAACAATAAAAATGTAAACAAATATCAATAAAATATCGAAGGTACTTTTCATCATGCTCTATCATTAAAACATCTATAACAGAAATAATATTTCTTGTGACTTTATTCTGGTCTGTATGATATACTTAGCAGAAAATAGTAACAAAAGGTTGTTGTCTCGCCACAATACAAATGTTTAAGTGGCTGTAACAGCTACGTCTACTGCAGAAAGATGAAAAGAAGGAAAAACAGGCAACTTTGTTTAGAAAGATGAATAAAATGTGATTTCAATATTCTGGATTTTAAAACATGTTATCCCCATATTAAGATGATCCAAGGCAATTCATTCACTAAACATATATATCAATACAATGTAGACTAGTAGATTACACTAATTATAATTTTAATAATACCATCGTCTGTGATCTTGTCATCAAAGAGCCCCTCAGCACAAAGGTATGCCTCTATTTCCTTGTGGAACAGACGGAGAGGAACTCCAGCCTGGAGGAGCGAGCACAGCAGGTCAGGCATACGAAAGTGAAGGAGCTCCTTCAAGACACATTTATCTCCCAATAAATAGAGCAGATGTATTTTTGTTAAACTGAATGTAAAAAAAGTAATTGGATAACCGAATGACATTGCGACAATGAATTAATTAGTATTAATAACATCTCGATTGGTTAATAATATCCACACAAGATGTGTTACAATCGTAAGCTTTCATCTCAACTAAAAACTTGATTTGGCAATGAAATAAAACATGCTAGTTTTACGATTTTTGAAGAGACCGCTCTGTGCGAAATCTCCAATTAGCTAGATATGAGTTCACCAATGAAAAGCATTGTTTGTTCCCTTTAACCGAGAGCTCCCTCACTATTAATGAAATCACATCTTAATGTTGTTATTATGGGCTGGAAAACATGTCAAAATGTTGGTGGTATGGTTACAATTATGGTGGATGTATGGAAAGAGAGGGGATGAGAGGGAAGGGGAGGAGACAGGAAGGAAGGGGAGGGGATGAGAGGGAAGGGGAGGGGAGGGAAGGGGAGCATAGAGGGAGGGCACAGAGAGATAATGGGAATTTAAGAGTATTTGGGTGGCAGTCAAATAATAGAAATGATGGGAGAACGGGAGGAGACAACACTGGGAGATTTGGGACCACATAGATGAGATGACTGGAATAAAAAATTCAGTAGATGAGAAAATGATACTGGCACAGGATTTGAAAACTCCCACTGATATGGGGAAGAAAGATTGGGAGAGGGAACGGGAGATGAAGTGGGAGGGGAAGTGATGGGATCACTGTACCCTCAGCATGTTGGTGTACTGTTGTTCAGGCTTGTATCTGTGGTAGATGGTGAACCCCGACTGGCCCACAGACAGGTTGAGTTCATGGCTGAAAGCAGCACACCCAACAACGGTTGTATTCTCTCGGTCATCTTACATTGCAGCAGCATTTCTTTTCAAAACTCCTTTCAAAATAATGCAAAACAGTGCAGAGAAAATAACTAAACATTCACAATAATGTAGTGACTTAACAATTATTAATATATACTTAATTTTATACCAAATATATAATTTAAATGTTAAATTGCATCCATGTTAAATATAAAATTGCAATATATTAGTGTGGTGTTTTCAATAGCTTTAATTGCAACTGACCATAGATCAGAGTATATTATCCTTATGAGTTTCCTGTCCACCAAGAGCTCCACGAGTCATTAATAATTTCCCTTTCTTCCATTCCCATTGATTCACATTACAGTTCCCTTGACAAGTTCCTCAGATATCGTAATTGAACGATACATCAAAATATACCTTCATGAGAACAATTCATAATATGCCTTGAAGAGTTTTCTGTGTGTCCAGTATGAATTAATCATCTCCATCCAGAGCACTAATATATTTATTTTCTCATACAACCTCTTGACCTTACTATCAACATCTAATGTGCAGTTATTGATCAGGGAAGCACACAATATACTACTCTAGGTGAATATTACCCCTTCTCCAAAAGTTAGATATTACTGCTGATCTTTTACAACATGGCTTCAGAATTGCTAGTTACTGAATGCTAGTATACAGAGCTGTAAAAGGTATGATGCTATGACTTGGTTCATTTTTTCCTTGTGTTTCTGTATCAACAGAGGATGAACATTTCTTCTAGTTTGCAAAATATTATTTTGTTGCTACCATTTACTACCTTCTGATCTGTTCTTTCACTCTCTCCCTCCATTTCCCACACTTTATCCATAATTGATTAAGTTGCCTTTTTAAATGAAAAATGTGCTCTTTAAAAGCATTTACTAAACAAATAAAATATGTTTGTTCCATATTGATTGTTAGTAGTTATTTAGTGCCTGAATGTGTTTCACCTGTTTATAAACACTGAAATGTTAAATAATTATGTTCGTACTATTTGTTAATTTTATTTTATCAAATGCTAAATTTAAGTTACTGTAAATGTGTACAAGTTGGGTCACTAGCTTGACAAGTAATTACTTATTCTAGTGACCCACTCTCAATTTATCACTGTACTGAATCGACCTGTATTTTGTAGTTGGGTGAATAAATGATTATTCATTGAAGAGAGGACATGGCTACCTGAGACTGTAGACGGAGTGTTCGCCAAACAGGGCTTTGCTGACATGTAGATACTGACCGGGACTCTTGCTGCTCTCAAGAATCACCTGGTCTCCCACTTGTACCTAAGGCATTGGGGAATCAAACACGTTATCTCCATAGGTATCAGGCTTGACAAAATATCATCACTTTGAAGAAAAACTTATTATTTAAATATATTGTTTTAGTTAATTAATAATTATTTTTAATAGCGCAGCATACATAGATACACATAATTGTTTTAATGCACAAGTTTACCAAACAGATAGTTAACATTTGTTAACAAAACAAAACAACGCAGACATTTGATGCTTTATTACTGCATTGATGCATGGAACTACTAATTTTTAATAATTTTCAGTGGGATCCTGTATATAAACTCACAAGGAAATACAAACGTTTTGAATAATAATATATTTTATTTAATATAGCGCCAGATCCAAGATTGTTCGTGGCACTTCATGGGATATTAAAAATTTATTATTATTTATCTGCACCAGCTATATCTAGTAATGGCACCTGCTGGCATCTAGATGATTCAGTATAAATGCTGTGGCAAGTTTACCTACCCACCTGCTTGGCAGAAATAGTGTCAAGTAGTCTACATAGCACCGCATAAATATAACAAGGTCTTTAGCAATTTTATATAAGTTAAACTTGTTGGATCATCCATCCACAGAAAAATGTCCACATAATACCCCATGATGATGTGTTTTATAACTTAGAAATACACTGTATATAACACCTTGGTGACACATCGCTGGATTACTACAGAGTAAGTGAAACACATTTCCTCTGATGATAATTTGACAAACACATGGCAAAGATTAAAATTTCTGATTTTCGTACCAAGAAGAAATAAAATAATTACTCAAATGGCATGCATGATACAAATATGTCTCCTACCTGATCTCCTTCAGCCTTCACCTTGTATCGTGGCATCACACGGAACTGAGCATGTTTCGCATTGATCTTGTGCAGCGCCACCTTGTAGGGCACAACCAAATATGATCAGGCAACTTATACAGTTGGTTTTGCAAGTAATTTAACCACACTGCACGATGTTCCATTTTCTGTGACCAATTCACAGAGTTGTTGAAGGCAATGCTCCCTGGCATTGACTAGATGATTGTTATGAAGTCACTGTGTTGTTACACTTGTTGTTCTATACGTTTTTTTTTCCACAATTAAACTTCTCTTAGTATATTTACATCACATCATTTGTTTATTTAAAAAAATCAAAGAAATTTGAAAGTATTACATGCATAATTGAGAAACTATTAGTACCGAATTGTCGGAACTCTCTCATAAGAAATGCGTTTTAAACAATATATTGTCAGCAGTGGTTGTGCGCTATAGATATTTAACAAGATTTAACAAGATTGCCATCCCAAACAACAAGTTCCAGATGGCAAGTGGACAAGGAAGCCATTGGCTTATCGAGAGTCCAACAATTTTCTCATCTATGTGTAGCCCGCCCTTATCAGATATCTGTCAATTCTATGTTTAAACATATTCACACTACTAGCATTAACACAATCATTTGGCAGTTTGTTCCATTCATTTATCACCCTCTGTGAGAAAGAGTACTTTCTCATGTCCAACCTACACTGCTCCTTAACCAATGCTGCTTTGTGTCCTCTGGTTCTACTGCCTTCTTTAATATGAAGAGTTTCAAGACAAGTGACGGTTGTTTTCATGATTACATCAGTCATGTTATCTCATAATAAACACACATCTGTTACCAGAAGTAACCAACACTTAGCTACTGACTGAGTTGACATTTCACCTGAATGTTGGTCGACTCCATGCATGATGTCTGCGTTGTGCTGACGTGGATAAACTTGTCAGTGAACAAGTGCTTCAACTGGAAGTAGATAATAGTTATGTAGGTACTGCAGCACATAATATTACCCTGCAGTACACTGATTTAACAGAGATTGAATGGAACAATTACTAAGTAAACTAAACTTCCCCGGTAACAAAAATAACAGACTTGTTGGCAAGTCATGAACTGGCAAGTCAAGTCAAATCTCAAGTCAATGACCTCCAAGTCAAGTCCCACATCATTTCTCTGAATTCCAAGGAGGGTTGTTTGATTTAAATCATGATTTAAATCACTTAAACAAATCATTGATTTGTGATTTTTTTACTTCCGATTTTTTAATCGCTGATTTATATGAATTTAACACAAATAATTGTTTACAAGCATCGAGATCAACAAAGTTTTGTATGGTTTTAATACAAAAACACAAAAGTGCGCACACTTGTGTAGCTGTATTGTCACCAGATAGCCTGATAGTCAAATATTTAATGACATTGTGTATGTTTGAGCTATTCCTTTTCTGAATGCAGTGAAGCCACACAAACTTGTCTTCAAGAGGAAGTATCTTTTCAAGTCAGAAGCCCTGAGTTAAAGTCCACTTAGAGCTTGTGCTAGTTGTTACCAATTCAGTATGTTGAGACATTCTGGGCTACAATTGTTTATTACTGTACCAGTTTGCAGTCTGGCTGGAGACTCTTAGAGTACACAGAGCCCTGGACTGGTGCTAATCCACTCTCTCAGCAAACAATAATTATCACTGCTACAGCCACAGACACACAGCATGCTTTCCTTTCCAAGACAGATTATGCAACTACAGGGTGTGAGGCCTTGTGGACATTGTCTAATGTCTTTATATAAGCAAAAATCATGTACCCTCTGTTAAGACAAGTACCCAAATCAATTTGAATAGAACACGTTTGAAAGGGTTTATAAATATAAACATCTATATAAATGTCTATATACCAGATTTAAAAAAAATAAAAAAAATCCGATTTAAATAAAAATCCAATTCCAAGTCAAGTCAAAATGGGTGACTGGAGTTTGACTTGAGTCAGCCCATGTGACTTGAGTCAACAAGTGTGCTAAATAATTAATATTTTGTGCTCATATGAAAATGATATAAACTGACCTGAATAACCTAGCCAAACAGCTTTTGTGTGAAGACCTTAGTTTATACTGTACAGATGAAAACATTGATTAACCTGTATGACTTGTCCATATACAACCTTCTTTCCCAACTGTCTCCTTTGTTCTGAAATGTTGTCTTCATTTTCAGCATCAGCGCCAATCTGCACAAACAACAACACACACTCTGTAATACAGCAGAACCCCAATGAACGACCACCGTCTGTTATACAGCAGAACCCCAATGAACGACCACCGTCTGTTATACAGCAGAACAGCAATGAACGACCACCGTCTGTTATACAGCAGAACAGCAATGAATGATCGTCTGTTATACAGCAGAACCCCAATGAACGACCACCGTCTGTAATACAGCAGAACAGCAATGAATGATCGTCTGTTATACAGCAGAACCCCAATGAATTACCACAGTCTGTAATACAGCAGAACCCCAATGAATGACCACCGTCTGTTATACAGCAGAACCCCAATGAATGACCACCGTCTGTTATACAGCAGAACCCCAATGAATGACCACTGTCTGTAATACAGCAGAACCCCAATGAACGACCACCATCTGTAATACAGCAGAACCCCAATGAATGACCACCGTCTGTTATACAGCAGAACCCCAATGAATGACCACCGTCTGTTATACAGCAGAACCCCAATGAATGACCACAGTCTGTTATACAGCAGAACCCCAATGAATGACCACCGTCTGTAATACAGCAGAACCCCAATGAATGACCACCATTTGTAATACAGCAGAACCCCAATGAACGACCACCGTCTGTAATACAGCAGAACCCCAATGAATGACCACCGTCTGTAATACAGCAGAACCCCAATGAATGACCACCATTTGTAATACAGCAGAACCCCAATGAACGACCATCGTCTGTAATACAGCAGAACCCCAATGAATAACCACCATTTGTAATACAGCAGAACCCCAATGAACGACCACCGTCTGTAATACAGCAGAACCCCAATGAACGACCACAGTCTGTAATACAGCAGAACCCCAATGAACGACCACAGTCTGTAATACAGCAGAACCCCAATGAATGACCACAGTCTGTAATACAGCAGAACCCCAATGAACGACCACAGTCTGTAATACAGCAGAACCCCAATGAATGACCACAGTCTGTAATACAGCAGAACCCCAATGAATGACCACCATTTGTAATACAGCAGAACCCCAATGAACGACCACCGTCTGTAATACAGCAGAACCCCAATGAATGACCACAGTCTGTTATACAGCAGAACCCCAATGAACGACCACCGTCTGTAATACAGCAGAACCCCAATGAATGACCACAGTCTGTTATACAGCAGAACCCCAATGAATGACCACCGTCTGTAATACAGCAGAACCCCAATGAACGACCACCATCTGTTATACAGCAAAACAGCAATGAACGATCATCTGTTATACAGCAGAACCCCAATGAACGATCACTGTTTGTTAGCAGGACCCCTGATGAATGACCACCGTCTGTTACACAGCAGAACCCCTGATGAACGACCACCATCTGTTATACAGCAGAACCCCTGATGAATGACCACCGTCTGTTATACAGCAGAACCCCAATGAATGACCACAGTCTGTTATACAGCAGAACCCCAATGAACGACCACCATCTGTTATACAGCAGAACCCCTGATGAATGACCACCGTCTGTTATACACCAGAACCCCAATGAATGACCACAGTCTGTTATACAGCAGAACCCCAATGAACGACCACCGTCTGTTATACAGCAGAACCCCAATGAATGACCACCGTCTGTTATACAGCAGAACCCCAATGAATGACCACAGTCTGTTATACAGCAGAACCCCAATGAATGACCACCGTCTGTTATACAGCAGAACCCCAATGAATGACCACCGTCTGTTATACAGCAGAACCCCAATGAATGACCACAGTCTGTTATACAGCAGAACTCCAATGAACGACCACCGTCTGTTATACAGCAAAACAGCAATGAACGATCATCTGTTATACAGCAGAACCCCAATGAACGATCACTGTTTGTTAGCAGAACCCCTGATGAATGACCACCGTCTGTTACACAGCAGAACCCAGGGTTGAAAAAATCGGATTTTTATAAAAAAAAATCGGATTTTTTTAATTTAAATCGGATTTATTTGATTTTTTTTTTTTTTTTTTTAAATCTGGTATATAGATATTTGTGTAGATGTTAAAATTTGTAAACTCTTTCAAACATGTTCTATTCACATCGATTTGGGTTCTTGTTCTAACAGAGGGTACATGATTTTTGCTTATATAAAGACATTAGACAATGTCCACAAGGCCTCACCTCCTGTAATTGCATAATCTGTCTTGGAAAGGAAAGCATGCTATGTGTCTGAGGCTGTGGCAATTATTGTTTGCCTACAGGGTGGATTAGCACCTGTTCAGGGCTCTGTGTACTCTAAGGGTCTCTAATCAGAATACAAACTGGTATAGTATTAAACAACTGAGTCAACATACTGAATTGGTAACAACTAGCACAAGCTACAAGTGGACTTTAACTCAGGGCTTCTGTGTTGAAAAGATACTTCCTCTGGAAGACAAGTTTGTGTGGCTTCACTGCATTCAGAAAGGGAATAGCTCAAACATACACAATGTCATAAAATATTTGACTATCAGGCTATCTGGTGACAATACAGCTACACAAGTGTGCACACTTTGTGTTTTGTATTAAAAAACATACACAACTTTGTTGATCTCGATGATTGTAAACAATTATTTGTGTTAAATTCATATAAATCAGCGATTAAAAAAACCGGAAGTCAAAAAAATCATAAATCAATGATTTTTTATTTTTTTTTGGAGTGATTTAAATCATGATTTAAATCAATGATTTAAATCAAATGATTTAAATCAAACAACCCTGGCAGAACCCCTGATGAACGACCACCATCTGTTATACAGCAGAACCCCTGATCAATTACCACCGTCTGTTATACAGCAGAACCCCTGATGAACAACCACCATCTGTTATACAGCAGAACCTCTGATGAATGACTACCGTCTGTTATACAGCAGAACCCCTGATGAATGACCACCGTCTGTTATACAGCAGAACCGCAATGAATGATCGTCTGTTATACAGCAGAACCCCAATGAACGATCACTGTTTATTAGCAGAACCCCTGATGAATGACCACCGTCTGTTATACAGCAGAACCCCTGATGAATGACCACCGTCTGTTATACAGCAGAACCCCTGATGAACGACCACCATCTGTTATACAGCAGAACCCCTGATGAACGACCACCGTCTGTTATACAGCAGAACCCCTGATGAATGACCACCGCCTGTTATACAGCAGAACCCCTGATGAACGACCACCGTCTGTTATACAGCAGAACCCCTGATGAATGACCACCATCTGTAATACAGCAGAACCCCTGATGAACAACCACCGTCTGTTATACAGCAGAACCTCTGATGAATGACCACCGTCTCTTATACAGCAGAACCCCTGATGAATGACCACCGTCTGTTATACAGCAGAACCCCTGATGAACAACCACCGTCTGTTATACAGCAGAACCTCTGATGAATGACTACCGTCTGTTATACAGCAGAACCCCTGATGAATGACCACCGTCTGTTATACAGCAGAACCGCAATGAATGATCGTCTGTTATACAGCAGAACCCCAATGAACGATCACTGTTTGTTAGCAGAACCCCTGATGAATGACCACCGTCTGTTATACAGCAGAACCTCTGATGAATGACCACCATCTGTTATACAGCAGAACGCCTGATGAACAACCACCCTTTGTTATGCAGCAGAACCCCTAATGAATGACCACCCAAATATATTGCATAGATATCGATAATTCGTTGGCAAACATATCGTCAAGCTCAACGCAATCCATTTTTGTCCTACATTTTTCTTTTCATTTAACTAAAATATTAATTACCTGCATGAAGTTCGTGAAAATAACTATCTAATTTTTCATAAAAACACCCAAACTGTAGTTGCAATAGGTTATGTCTACTATTCTGCTGCCTGTTGAACTATATGCACTGCAGTATAAGAAATTAGTATAACATATTCCAAAGGCAACCTCGCTGCTTACCTCTGCCTGTGAGCACTGGGTCTTCAGTGTCAAGTCATCAGGTTTAGCATCAGATTTTGCTTTGAGTTTCTCATAGGCCTTGTTTAGTTTGTAGCGATTTGCGACACACAGTTCAAAAGCAATGGCTACAACATAAAGCATGACAGTATTTACTCTGGAGAATCAGAAGTCTTCCCCTATTACCTATTGGACTACAGACGTTTGTACAGACACTGAAATAAATTTTGCCAGTCTTGAACTTTTTTAAATGTGTAACCATAAGCGTGCGAATGACTTCCGTGAAAGCCATTCACACCTACGACAGACATTAATGACCCAATTGTATTTTTAACTAGCAAACCAATGCTGGTTGATATAATGACAGCTATTATTGGCCCATTTGTTTTTTTTTGCACTGGTAAGCCAATGCCAGTTGAGCCAACGATAGCTATTATTGGCCGAATAAGTTTTTTTCCATGGCAGGCCAAGTCTAGTTTGGCCATTATTGGCCCAATCAAGTCTTGCTAGCTGTGTAGCGAGGTTGGCATTATTGTATGTGCAGTAGTGACAACTTTGCATAAATTTAGTATTTAGCCTAGTTAAAAATAACGAAACCGAAACGTGATATGATAAGTGTTCGAAATTAAGGACTTTTTATCGGCAGCCGCCTATTCAAAATGCTTTCCGCCGATTCAGTTAGCCAAAATGCGCAAGTTATCAGTCCCACCCCGTTGAGTCATCCCGGCGGCAACGGCAGGGTCAGACTGTATTAATGATGCACATCACACTATTTACTAATCTATGCTAATTCGATATAAATACAATTGTGACAAACTACTTCTTCCTTGCCTGCGACAGATCGCTGGCAAGGCAAAATCCACACATGCAAGGGAAACCCCTGGTATTTGTAACATGGATATTCGTGACCTTCGTCGTATTCGGCGGTATGTCTTGCTGTTGCCAAAAATATTGCAACTGCTCTTGTTAGCAGTAGACTTGATTATTGCAATTCCCTTTGTCATAATATTGCTCTCAAGGACATCTTGAAACTTCAACGTGTGCAAAATTGTTTGGCAAGGGTAGTTATCCAGTCTCCTCGTTTTTCTCACTCATTACCACTTAAATCATTGTGTTGGCTCCTTGTCAGATATCGCATTATTTTTAACATCTGTACAATTACCTATCAAGCACTTTCATCCAAACAACCAGCATATTTACATTCACTGCTCACTCTTGCAAGACAGCCCAGACAGCTTCAGTCATCTAATTCTAATCTACTTTTTGTTCCCACTGTTAGACAAATGTTGGAACTAGAGCTTTTTCAATTGCTGCACCGACTCAGTGGAACTCACCCCCTGTTAGTGTTAAGTCTGTAGGAAATATAGCGACATTTCGCCATAAACTGAAAACCCACCTGTTTATACTTGCTTATCCTCTATAGCTTTCCCAGCGAATCAATCTGTTTACAACTGGAACTGCTTATTGATTATGAACTGCTTAACCCCTTTTGTTTTGGTGTGCCGTCGAGCTTGAGTCTGCCGAGGGTTTTAGCGCAATAGAAGTATTTTATGTATTATTATATATTATATTATTGGAGGATTCACATTTAATAACGTCAGGAAATCTTCAAAGCAAAGATGGCGGATGAAGTTGCGAGAATCGTAGAGGATATTATGCCTATTTACTTCATAAGTTCATACTGGTGATACTAATGATATAATAATAATGTTACATTCAACAATTGTAACTGTTTCGCAAATAAAATTTACATTGAAATGTTTATTAAATTCATTACTTTATTTTATTGGTCTGCTAGTTATAAGAAATGAACAACACTATTTGATATGGTTTATATTTATTAAATATTATTTATTCTAATTTAAAGCAGTGTCTGTTTTAGTTTTACACGCAAAAACTTAGTTTTTTTACGTAGGCGTATACTTTTAATTTATACATTGTACTCACCATACCATTGTCTTATCTAATGCAGTTGTTGGACGAGGTGTACATTGGAGCATGCCGCGCATTGCTTAGTTTATGTAGCAATAGAAAAACACATTATTATGGTTGTTAAATGGCAATGCCCTTTAATGACATATAGTAAAACAGTTATAGGCATAACAATCGGCATTGCCGACACTTAAGCTAGATATCAAAGGCAATTCCCTTTACAATTTATGGATGATTCGTACGTAGCAGTCGCTGGGGATTGCCAATGATTAACTAGCTAAGCGTAATAAATGTGGGGCCTATAAACCACCCAAACAAACCCCACACAATAGATGTAATCAATCAACCGTTGCCGTTGGCGTTGATCATGCTTTATGAAGTTTATCTCCCGCCAACATGAGCAAAACACTCTCCAGAACTTCAAACATACACTGCTACACGATAATATAGTTCGATAGATCAATTACTACTTACACATGTACTTGAAGAATGGATCTTTATGAAGTTTAAACAGCTACGACGAGAAAGACGAACTAGAAACAACAGTGGGCTAGAACATCGCATAATTTATTATTCTAGCCTGTGTGTGGCGCCACCTAACGTTCTCATAGCAAGATAATTCTTGGCTTCAGAGGACAGTGATAGGGGGTTGTTTTAGTTGTACAGTACATCACTAGCCAGACCTAGCCAAAAAAAAATAAAAAATATTTTTGTGTTAATAAATGATCAATGAAAGACATACAATTGGTTTTTTTCGTGAATCAAGGTGAATCCCGGATTTGCGAGATACGTGAAATTTTCACCTTAAAAACAAAATACTTTTACCTAAAGAAATAAAATACGATGTACATCAGAGTAAAGTACGTTTATTCAGCTTTACAGGCAATGCACATTTGTATTATAGGTTGTCTATGTCAGCTGCTATGGACCGTTAAAGGCACCCCGTATAAACGAGCCTCTGTGGGTACCCGTTTTGGTCGACTTGCCGATCACAGCACTACTAGCGCCACCTAACAAGCTCCGGCATTGCTACGATGTATCTACGTTATCTACGTTATCTACGTTATCTATTATCACGCATTCAACGCTCGCCGTATTCTCCACTTGCATGCCGCGTCATAGCCCAAGTCATGTGGCATGACAACGGGAAGTCCGCCATTGCTCGGTGAATGCTGTCTTCATTTCGTTGTGTTTATCTATAAAGGCGTGTTTTATTTGTTATTTATCGACGATTTATTTTTTATATTAGCTGTTGAAAGTTCCATAGACATAGTTAGTGTATTTAGATCATACTGTCTTTCGGATATCTGGAAAGCTTGAATTCTTCCAACCAAGTGCGGTACAAGAAGAAATTAATGATGATGTCCGCTGGAACTTGTCCGTACAAACTGCCAGCAGGTTCGTGGGTAGATGATCCGACGAAATGACCGGGGATTGAGTGGCCTGATGTGTCGTACTACCTGATAGAAACACCCGGCGTCTTCATGAGAGAATGGATGAGAAATCGACGCAGCCTGGAAGGTCACAACCAGTTTGAATCGGGCTGGGTGAAAACCGTGCTCTACTACAAGCCTACTGACAGATGTCACTGCATCTTGAAAGCAGATGTCACTCCGTCACAGAGAGTGAATGACACCCCGCACCACCCATGGCTGAGTAAGTACACATACTAAAGACAATTTAAGTCATTATGGTGAGGGGTGTATACATAATTAAGCTTAATATTCAAAAAAACTTCTGATACATAGACATATAAATCCATTATTGTCAGATGTTCGTTGTGGTAGGGTTGACTGTTTGTGTCATATTTGAAGCCTCATAAAATATTCTAAATGTTATACTTGTCTTTATTACAACCTACATCAGTACCTGTGTTGGTGTTTTGATTATTTGGGTTAATGCTTTAATATATATATATATATATATATATATATATATATATATATATATATATATATATATATATATATATATATATATAGTTAGCAAATCCATCCGGTATCTTAAACATTGTCTGGTAGTTTATTTCAATATTCAAAACTGAATTTTAGCCATTTTTAATATGCTTTTATTTAATAGTTGTTTCTGTTTCAGACTCGGTGAATCTGGTTCACGTGTAGCAGCACTGCTCTTCAAAGTAGAAGCAGCGGTACGTCTCGGCTACACAACACGAGCATGTACTAAGCTACCATGCTACTGGAACAACGAAAAAAAAAGTCAAACCAGCTCCAGTTCACAGCATCAAATTCTACTAACAGTCTGCCATCAACAAATTTCAGAAGCGGAACAAACGGAAGCGATACACTGCTCAAAATGTTTCCACACATCATGAACAGACGCATTTGCTTGATCTGCTCGCCAGCTGCTCTCGCCCGCCGATCGGACTGAGCAAGGGCCACTACAGTCCATTTTGCTGCAAGACTACAGCTGAACTGGAGCATTTGCCACAACAGCTGACTATCGGAAGATGAGACCTCCTTAGTAAACAAACTGGCCTTTATTTATAGTTGAGTTGGAAACATGTTTCCTGTCACGTACGCTGGTCACATTGGGTCGAGAAGCACAGAATGGATATATGAGCGTGGTTGCTGGACCTTCAAGTGTCCACGACGACAATCAACGTCCACGTGGCAATGTGACCGCGTGTTTCACAGCCTCCGGTCACGAGGATACCATCGGTTTTAACAACGTATAACACGGTAATAAATTTCCCCAGCCACTGACTGGTATTTGCAGTCAGGAATCGGGCTGTAACATTTCCGTGGATTAAAACCCATTAGACCCCGCAAGCGCCCGCAAGCGCCCGACCTTGTTTTCCCCGCGGAGCCCGCAAGCGCCCGCTGGGGAAAAGGCAGTGGAGGAGGCGTCATCTGGTGGATTGATGTGAAACTAAAACTAGCGAAATTCTACATATCTTAGTTATGAATTGTGTGTAAAATTAGCATCTGGTCGTATTGGAAGTTTCGATTTAACAAGATTTAACAAGATTGCCATCCCAAACAACAAATTCCAGATGGCAAGTGGACAAGGAAGCCATTGGCTTATCGAGAGTCCAACAATTTTCTCATCTATGTGTAGCCCACTCTTATCACATATCTGTCAATTATATTTTAAACATATTCACACTACTAGCATTAACACAATGATTACGCAGTTTATTCCATTCGTTTATCACCCTCTGTGAGAAAGAGTACTTTCTCATGTCCAACCTACACTATTCCTTAATTAATGCTGCTTTGTTTCCTTTGGTTCTACTGCCTTCTTTAAGTTTGAAGAACATATTCCTATCAACATCCTCATAACCGTTCACTATTTTAAACATTTCTATTTGGTCTCCTCTTAGTCTCCTGGTCTCTAGTGTTGTCAAACCACATTGTAATAAGCGGCTTTCATAACTAAGGTCTCTCAATTCTGGAATCATTTTAGTTGCTCTTCGTTGTATTCTTTCTAGCTTGTCTATGTCCTTATGATACGGCCTCCATGCTTGTATACAATATTCCAAATGTGGTCTAACTATTGCTTTGTACAGGGGTACAATTAGCTGTTTCTCCTTATACGTGATAGTTCTCCTAACTAGCCCTAGAATTTGATTTCCTTTCGAAGCAGTAATCCCACATTGCTCTGAAGCTTTCATGTCAGCACTAAATGTTACACCTAAGTCCTTTTCTTGTGAGGTTCTACCTAGTACAGCATCCCCCATTTTATATTCTTCGTCCATGTTTCCATGTCCTATGTGTATGCATTTACACTTCCCAAAATTGAATAACATTTGCCATTTTTCTGATCATTTAACTAATTTATCTTTCGAAGATAATCGCGTTTGAAGCACTAGTGGGCTTTAAAAATGGCCATTTCTCATAGAACAGTTGCATTCACTGGAGATGAAGTTTGCGCGATTTTGGGGATGAATCTTCGGATGAAAGTGCTTCTGAGATGGATGTGGAGGTAAGATTTATATGTGGCTCGATCTGACTGGGTGAGCGATAAATCGAAGATGGCGTCGGTTGGTTTTCTTTGTCCAAGAGTTGCCTGGTCACTGTCTTATTCAGCTTGTCGACTGTATCAACACTGACATTGTGTGTTTTGTGCCATTTACTCGGCTGAGATTACGTGGTTAGTTGTGTATGTTGTTATTATAATGAATTATAAAGCAAATAAGTAAATTAAACAGAAAAAGGCCTGATAAGCATGTAAACAGTCGAGCCCTGGGCCTGGCCCCTGCCGGCCCTGGGCGGTGCCTGGACAGGTGGTGTTGTTGCTTTGGATATTGTTGACAATTTTATTATATTGACGCTGTCAGTGGTCTTTGTAATTAAGTATATTTATCTATATTTCAGATATTAGTGGACTTTAAAAAGTCATGTAATTATTGGCTGCTTGTAAAAATTATAATTTCACATTGCTGTGTTGGATATGACGTGACAAATGCAACAAAGTTGTTATTCTTATTCTGTTTTCATTACTGTAGCTGTTTGTTTGTTTCAGGTGGCAAGTAATAGTAGTGATGGCATCCCTGATGAGAACTCCGACAACTCATTGTCATCAAAACGAGCTTGTCAGTTGTGTTGCGAAAATGGAGTGAAACGGCCACCTGGACGTGCCATCTGGACGTGCCATCTGGACGTGCCATTGAGACATGCTTTGGATATTTGACATGCAATGTGCATTTGTACAAAATGAGAACTACAAGTACAAGCACCCATAATTTTCAAAATCTGCCTCTGTTGCCCGGGGAAAATCAGCACACACTTAATTCAATGTGCGGGGTCTAATGGGTTAACCCAAATCCACAAGACAAACACCACGCGACATACTCTGTTGTAATGTCAAGTTGCCATTAAGCAGTTATCTTGTATGCCCCGAGAGTCCAGGCGTCCCTAGACGATTCCTTCACTGTTGGGGGACAGTTCATCTGCCGGCAACAGTAACACCTTAAAGGGTAACCAGGAACACGTAGTCACGACCCGTGGTTACCATACCTAATCAGACAGACTATTACTGATCAATTGGGTGCCCCATCATATCCTAAAGAACGTACAAATTACATGTGAGCGGCGCAGTTCGTGTGCACTACAGTTAGCAAACATTTACTACCATAACATTAACTAATCTGCTAATTACGGTAATAATACAATCCGAAGTTATTACGTAGCAGCGAATATAGCATTCACTCGAACAACATTCAGTCTTAGTGAATTAATAACAACGTCTCAAAATCACTGCATGGTGGTCAACAAGGTGGCCTGCTTTTGTGTAACTACGGAGATGGTCGTGTAACCATGCCCTAGGCTGATGTCTCGGTATGCAGTTTCCGTTACTGTACATGCGATCACACCAGTCCGTCACAATAGGTGCGATCCCCTACATTTAAACCATGGAGAAACAGGTCTTCATTGTTGTAACGTGACAACATTCATCCCAAACATGTAACAAACAAAGATAATTATGTGCTATTGGGGCCTGTAATTTCGACGAAATAGCCTGACACATAATTCATATCTCAAACAAAGATAATCATACGCATACATGTATCAATACTACCAAGAAATATCATACAGGATTCATACCATGCTCTATTAATTAAGAGCTTTACAATTTCACTCACCATATCATTGATGTCATTTGATGATACTACTTATTATATTCATTGCGAAATTTATTAACGTTCATTGTTCTGTGCAATGTTCACTGGAGTGCGTGATTCATTCGGCAATTTGGTGGGCCTGTGTTCTCTACGCGTGGCCACGCCTACCATTATCTGGGGTCGTTCCTGGATGTTAGAACTCCCAGCCATGCTGCGGGTTGCTCGGGAGGTCTTTTGTCGATGACAAGTGCGTGTATAGTGGCCGATTTCCCGCACACGTAACAATGCCGGGCCCTGGGTTGTCTGGCCTGTAAGGCTGTCACTGTCGAGGATAAATCAGTGACTGCAGTGGCGAGAGATTTGACCGTCATCATCAGGGCAGCCATCTCCAGGGCATCAGCGGCAATTTTGGCAACGATCAGTCCCTCATTCGGGATGTTGTGACAAGGCTTACCGGCTCTACGGGGTCGGGAGCCGTCTTGTCGCGGCGCAAGGTGGCCCAGGCTAGTCGACGAATGCCTCGAAGAATGCGAACGGACAAAGCAGGTGTACCGAGACTGTACTCCCCGTCCAGGCAGGTGCCGTCACTGGATGCTGCATCGTCATCTTCTCGTTCTTCTGGGGCGTACAGTACTCATCTCAGCACAGCGGATACATCGATAGCGGCGTCGGCGGCGGCGGCGGCGGCAGCGTCAGTCGTAAAAAATGTCTAGCGCGCTCGTCATTGTAACTTACATCGTGCCGTGTAGTTTTCATTGCAGCGTATATAGTGTCAGCAGCGGCCGCCGTTATAACAGACGTTCTGTTCGTCCGTAGTCGCGCTCGCCATTATTGCTTCATTGGTAACAAAAAATCCTGGCGCTCTCGTCGTTGTAACTTCACTGTTACCGGTCTCTCATAACTGTCTCACGTCAGGACCTTCCACCTACTTCATTCAGCCCTAACGCGATTTCGAATAGAGACAAATAATACACGTAAGTGTATTCACATGCAGGTTCGGCTTACAGCGTAGGCTTTTGTTGTTATACGTTACATCAATCTGTTACAGCGCTACTGACATACATTTAAAAATTATCTCGAGGGTTGAAGATCACCTCCCTTGGTATCGGAAGATGATACCTCCTTAGTAGACAAACTGGCCTTTATTTATAGTTGAGTTGGAAACATGCTTCCTACAGGTATGACATCGCGTAGATGACCGTACCGTTGGTCAGTGCAATATTAATCACCTTTCCCCGGTTCGACAAACACCTCTGCTTATCTGTCGGCGAGTGTTCAATAGAGCATTGAGACTCAGCATAATTCAGCGATACATATTGACGTGTCTACATATAATTAGATAAACGGTGTGCACTGATAGAATTCAAATATTACTCTGCTTTTCATATTTACACGGTATGCTCTTTACAACATGACACAACCATCATTTCGAAGGTGCGTGTGAAAACGCAACCAGCATGGCAGCAAAATGCACTGAAACAATGGAGGCATCTGATTGTTTTGCCAGCCAGTGCCGCCAGACGATCACGAGATTAGGTGCGTCGCGCCACCGTAAAAGAAGATGATAAGTCTAGGAATTCTAGCCTGACGGCTTGGTCGCACGCGCCGTGATTAGCTGACGATACCATATTAGGATGCGGGTCGTCTTATGCCCCGTAATATTCCTAATCGGTGACACGGGTGAGCCTTCTACCCCCCCCCGTGCTTAGCCAGGCACACTTCGTAAAAGGTATTTAATTCATACTGGATGACACAGTGCAAGGGATAATGATGGTGATGTTGTCCTGCTACCATGTGACCTATTCAAGTAACAATGTCATCACATTTTCAACTACCTAATGTGGTGACATGTCTTCATGTTTTCAACTGGCCAACATGGTGACATGTCAGCATGTTTTGAACTGGCTAACGTGTTAACACACTATAATACTATGATGTCACTACTGCTGCCTGGGTCAATACAGTGTGCTCAAATAGATACTACAATTACTGGATCAGCCACTAACCTTGACAGTTTGGCACATGCGGTTTCTCACGATCCTGTCTCGGGGCCACAGCCAGCTCATTATGGACGGAGCTGTAAAAGTAAAGTGTAAACATCACGAAAGAGCTATATGGTGGCATAGCAAGATTTAACTAAATTGCCATCGAAATCAAAACACGCAGGTGGCAAACGGACAAGGAAGTCATTGGCTTGTCGAGAGTACAATTGTTCAACAATGTAACCTGCCATTCTGAAATATTTGTCAGTTTTATTTTAAAATATATTCACGGTGCTAGCACTTACATATACCGCAGTGAAGAGACATTGTGGTATCTTGGCCGTAAACATGACTATTTTCAAAATTATTGCCGTTGTTTGATTTTTAAAATGAATTTAATAATAACTTAGCTCACAATTGTTTATAGTGGTAATCCAAAAAGATTTCTGTACCAGCGAGCCTAGTATTCTGTTACAAAAAGAACCTACGTAACTCTGTATAATACTAAGGTCCAGTAATCCTGATCAAATTGAGCAGCCATTGTAATTAACTACTGTAATCATGAGATGGTTGTACTCATGGATCAGATTCTGAAGCCATACAGAAGACAGTATACATTGCACACACAACATGGGATTGCACACGTTGTTGAACTGCACAATGGATTCTGGGCTTGAATGGAAGATTTGTACGATATACAGGTCATAGAACGGTAAACATGATCACAGTTGCAAATTGCATTGATGATTCTTGGTCTATGCACACAAATGCACAGGGTTTGGTTGTATGTAGCACTATGTACACAACCCGGTTGTACAGGACATTCTCAGACCACACAAGAGTTTTTCCCCAGTCTCCTCTAGCAATGAATTTTTGTAAGTCTATTTTCCGTAAGAAATAGCAAATTCGTGTCATTCAAGAATTTGGACCCAGAAAATGTGAAGTCTAATAGCCTCTCTGATTGGTTATTTACATTCGGATGAAGAACAATGAAGTGAACCGATTAGACAAAAGTGATTTCAAGATTGCAGCCCCCACAGAAAGACAAACAAAGAACTAGTATTAGAGGTGATGCTTCTCATCAAACACTCGTTTTAGTAGTCCTTTACAAACCTGGCCCAAATACAGCTTTATATGTTATTCTGACCTCATTTTTTTCTATCCCAAATTGCTCATTCCATTACACATCATTTGAGGCACACGATGTGCAGATATTATTATTAATATTGTGTTTTAGGTCAATTATAGGTAGAAATAACTCTCGGTGTGCGATAACAGTTCGAGAGCAGCAGTTTTTGCTCCACGACAGAATTGGCCACTTTTTGAAATGTTAGATGCCTCATTAGTCAAATATATATCGTTCACTGGGAGCATAAAAGTCTGATAAAGTTACCTTTTCAAAGAAAAATGAGGCAGTTTTTTAGACATATTTTTGTAAAAATATAATATGCAACATTGATCGCGAGAAGGCCGCACTGTTGCGACACATTGGTGCACTCTGTAAATATGTCATGTTCCACTTTAGCACACGAAAATGTACACAAGTATTTGTAAATCACAATAGGAAAATAATCGAGCGAATGCCCCTTGATTTTTATACAGTTGATGCATTATGTCTTACCGCATATATAGTCACCGGCATGGTTTTTTTTACTTTTTTTACCTCATTTTGAGAACTTTTTGGATGGGGGAACATGCATGGATAGTTTTACTATTGCGATAGAATCGCTATAGTTGTATAACTATTGCAACACTATTGTGATAGTTTCATAGCGAGCACCACATCAGCGTAGCTGGCAAAGCGAGCAGTCACATAATGTAGGTATGTATGTCAGTGACAATACCTTAGGCTTTTGGGTTCAGGATACAGTTACATTTCCCATTGGTGGCCATGTTAACGTTTTGCATAATTATAAGAAAACATGACTATTAAAAATTCTAAAAGTAACCAACCGCTGCCATCATCCCACTGACATGCTGGTCGAGTTTTGTCAAAATTAGACCTTTTAACTTTTGTAATATGCCTGTATGTGCGATACCCCTCAATGTTTACCAATACTGGCACGAATTATGGCGCACACGTGTCTAGTGGCCAAAAAAAAATCACAAATATCCTTCTGCCTAAAAATCCTCTAAAAATCCACCATTTCACTCTCAACTGCTTCCACCAGCAAATCTGGTAATGTCCCTGTGCAAATGCACTTATGTCAGATGGTATGATTTAAAAAATTTCCTATATCCAAACTTACTATGCCCTATATTCGTGTGTAACACACCAGGAAGTCTAACTGAGGCAAGACCCCTTTTCGTGCTGGGCAGCCATGACGTGGCGTCAGTGGCAGTGGACATGTTTTTTAGCAACTGTTATGCCCCAAAGCATATAAGCAATCACAGACATAAATAGAACACCCCATAGTAAAACAAGAAGGCTGAGCCCTTATCAGTTGACACATGATACATGATGCAGGCATGGGCCAGTGATATCCAAATTGTTGCTCGGCAAGAACCCACCCAGGTATAGTTTTACAGCACAGCACCCAGTCTTCATCATATATCATACCAACATCTACTAAACAACTTCAGTTATTGAGTGTAATGTACGATGGGTTAAAATACATGTCTCACTAATGTGACTGTTAAATAACTATACTAATATGTATGCTGCGGGTGGTAAGCTCATGCCTAAATTAAGAATATACTACTGTAAGGCAAGTTTGTAAGATAAATGTGCATTAATTGCAGCTTACTAACTAAACTGTTACACTAAACTTACTACTAAATACACCAATCTAACTTCAGTACCACATCAAAGATTGAGCCTGTACAAATACAAACAGAACAAGTAAGCTAACTGCATAATGATATTATCATAGTGTCCAGTGTAAGATAAGATGATACATAAACATCTGTTAAGTGCCATAGTTCCAACACATTGGTGCTGTTCACAATATTGTCTGTAAAATACATGTTATCTTATTCAGTACTAATATATAATAATATTAATGTTTAGTCATAAATTCCGTAGCATACATGTAGGTATTAATGTAAAACTAGTACTCTACATGTATAAACCCGTAATAGCATAAACTCAACAGTCAACACTGGTGCCTATTTCACATGTGTATTGCCCAAGGCATTGCCTGACTAGCCTAGCTGTCATTGCACTGTTGTTTACAAACAAGTCTTGGACACTGCTCAATACACAGGTCTCTAGGGTCTGTGATAGGAATAGTCAAGATCAACCCTCTCACAGCTATGTCCTAGAGCAATCAATCAGTAACTTCAAAAGGAGAGATGGCACCAACCAGTTCCTGGCTACAGTTACCTAATACCTTACGCACAATCTATCCATGCACCTTGTATATCAAATATCATAACATATTAACCATAACAGCAGCACCACTAAACATGATCGAAACTGAACTTTCTGAAATGTTCTATACTTGTATTAGTTAATGACTGCAAGTGGTCAAAATCTCATCAAGTCCTATGAGTGAAGATGTTCATTAGACTGGATGGTTCAAATGAGTAATATTTTTACTTATTTCACAGTTAGTTTTTTCCCCGTGACGTAACGACGTGACGAAATAACCATATTCGTTGTCCCACAACTGTCTCCAGCAAGCCTCCAAATGTCTTGGAGAGTTTAACACTAAATTAATGCACCTTGCTCACTCCTGTATGAACAACCCAATTGCCCACACTTATAACACAACTGCTGGGACCACCCTCACCCAAATGTCTAATCAGTCTGGTGGCCATGCCCCATTAAGAACAAATGACAATGACAAATCTTCAAGTTAATTGGTTCCTGGTGTCATCTTCACTGGCTACTAGCCCAAAACATAAGTTTATACTTCTCTTGACTCTGCCTCCAGTAGCCACCTCATCTTCGTGCTTTTGTTTGCCTTATATTGTTCATGATGATGATGAGGAAATAAATTTACTTACTTACATATATACTTATTTATTTACTTACATATGTTAGACAGCTATTTGTAACATGCTATGCTAACACTATAAACAGTACTACCCTGTGTCATGCCAGTGGATGCAACTGTTTCTGCCATGCAATGAAACGGCAGCCAGCTGGCTTATCGTTCTAGTCTATACAGGAATGATTAACGATGTAACTCTATATAAGCAATACAACACCATGTATATCTACTTATAAAATGTTAGTTTTATTTCTAACCAGTTTACAACTTGTAATATGAAATATTTTATGTTCTTCGTCAAAGTAATACACAAGGTTGCAGTTTAGCCTCATAAGGAAGTTGAAGGCAAAGGTACGTCAGCAGGGCGCGTTTTCACGTTGAAAACAACATATTTTACGCAAATGTAACCAAAAAATATTACTATGCAGTAATAAATTGTACTCTAGAAATCAAGTGAAGTAATGTTTCCTACACAATGTGGTAAAAACTAACCGCGTATGTAATATTCAGAACATTATTAAGAAAATCAGCAAACTCGGTGATGTGTTTCAAATTGACTAGGGATGTCAATAAAAAATCCAGATTGCAGAACAGTTTTTTAATATGTTTATGGCATGGCAGAAGCCACGATAAACTGAAATGTGAAAACAGTTTCAAAATCGATGAAGAACTTTTTGAGATATGTGTTTTGGAAGTCGTAAACGTTTACTAAATTGTATAGTCGAGTCCGACTCTAGCCCTAGTGCCTCGGCCAGGGCTAGTGGCTAGTAGTGCATTTGACATTGACTGGGATGTCAATAAAAATATTAAGTTGTTGATCTGGTTGTTAAAATATTTTTATGAAATGATAATATCAATAAAAACTGAAATGAGAAAGAAGCTTAAAAATTTATATAGTATTTTTTTAAATATAATTTGTGAAGACGTCAAAATTAAACAGTGTTATTGCCAAGTTGGTGTTGCATTTGATATTGACTACGAATGTCAATAAAAATTATAATTGCAGATCTGCTTTTTTTATTATAATATTAGCAGCCGTGCCATGAGAAATTAAAATGTGAAAAAGTGTCAAGAAATCAACTTTGTACAAATCATGTCTTATGGTATTAACCATTGCTTTTGATAATAACTATATTAATGGCTTTAATGTACATAATATATCTATGTTAGATTAGTAAGGTATGATTAACCCATAAATATGTATGTACAAGACTTCTTACAAGGATAAATGTCTGAAAATGACAAGTGGATATTTATGATTGTTTCACAGCAAGATTTTTTATGACATAATAATCAGTAGAAAGACACTATTTAGAAATAACTCACATGCATGCATGTATATATTACATGTTGCTTTCTGGGTCATAGCCTATCCAATAAGCTATCCTAGGCCCTAGCCCTAAAAAAGTATAAATTAAGCAAATGAAGGATCACATTATGTATATCAATTTAATGGTTGTTTATATAGATTAACTTCCATTGCCTTTGCAGTACAGCTATTCCGAGCTAGTCAACACTCATCATTAGAAGTCTCATACAATCTGCTGACCATACAACTGGTTTGGTGAGTATAACACTGTTCAACATAGTAAACATGGGGCTACATTGCAAACATAGACATATATTTTACAACTGTGTATATTGTGAATTATTTCTAAATAGTGTGTCTTTCTACTGATTATTATGTCACGACAAATCTTGCTGTGACACAATCATAAATATCCACTTGTCATTTTCAGACATTTATCTTTCTACGAAGTCTCATACAATCTGTTGACCATACAACTTCTATTATTACAACATAGTAAACCTGGGGGTATATTGCACACTTCAACTTAAATACATATATTTTTACAACTGCATATATTTTGAATTATTTCTATACTGTGTGTCTTTCTACTGATTATTATGTAATGGAAAATCTTGCTGTGACACAGTCATAAATATCCACTTGTCATTTTCAGAAATTTTTTCCTTATAAGACTGGCTTGTTGAGTATAACACTGTCCAATTAAATTATTTCTAAACAGTGTGTCTCTATTGATTATGTCATGAAATATCTTGCTGTAACACAATCATAAATATCCACATTGTTTTATCAATCATCACTGTGAAATAAATTAAACGGGCCTATATATGTGCTTTTAATGCACATGTGTGCGTGTGCGTGTATTTTTTATATTATGTATACATTTTCGGAGAAAAATGATGCATAAACGTATTAAACTGCATAAACATTAATCGCCAGATGGCTGAAATAAAATATCTTGTTATATTTTACTTCCAGCACTGTCTTCTAGTAGTCCAACCTTGTCTTACAAGTATGTTTTGTTTACACCTGACATATGCATAAAAACTCTTGCTGTAATTTTTTATGTTATATGGTAATTTTAACTCATAGCTTCTTTTAGATTATCTATTTTCAGTCATAGCTGCATTAAGTGCCTTTTTGCAATTTGCATAGTCTTCATCCTTTCTGGTACGCCTATAAACACTCCACATAGTTTGCTTGTATGGTATTTTTCTAATAGCTTCTTTTGACAAGTGTCTTTCTAGACCGTTTTCCTTATTTTTTACAGGGAACAAATTGATCAATGATAATCTCAATTTCATATTTTAGAATATTCCAACATTCAATTGCTGTCTTATTCCTCAGCATGTCATTCCAACCTAGCTTAGCTAAATATGTTCTCGTATCTTTACATTTATCTTTTGTGGAAGTTTCTCCTGTATTTTTTTCTTTCTGATTTTAATTTGACGTCAAAATGTATTTGATTATGATCACTGTTACCCAATGGTTCATGTATTTTTGACATTGTCCACTAATTCATTTTGTGAAGACAAAACTATATCTAATACATTCTCTCCACTGATTGGTACCAGGCTTGTTTACAGTTCTAGGTATGGTGAGAATAACAGTTACAGGTACAGTTACAGGTATAGCAAGAATTACAATTAAGAGTACACTTAATGGTATAGTGAGAATTACAGTTCAGGGCATGGTGAAAATTACCGTTAAAGGGGAACTGAAGCAAGTCTGCGTTATGCCGTATATTTAAATATATATTGAATTGAATTTTATTCAACATTTCAACAACAACAACAACATATATACAAACATACAACACAGTGAATGCAGTAAAGATTTATATGACAGCAGCATTAAGCTGCTATACCCTGTAATATATACTGAAAACCTACATTGAAATGTTGAAGGGAAATGCAAGAAGTGTAATACTTATAAATAGCATTTCCTATTTCATAATACAGACATGAATTTATAGATAATTTAACAGATGAAATAAATATCATTAATCTAAATAAATTTGACACATGATTAACATTAGAAAGTAGTCACACACAAACATTTAATGTAAAATAAAAGAAGACTATAAATTGTATTTACTGACCAATAGTGACCTGTACCTTTTCCTAAAGGCAAAGACATTAGTGCAATGTTTAATATTCTTACTTAAGCAATTCCATATATTTGCACCTTGCACACTGATACACATAGATTTCAATGTTGTTCTGCAATACTTAGTTTCAAAGTTATTTTCTTGGCGTGTATTGTGAGGATGAGTGGTATGTACCATTTTAAAACGACAAAGAAAATTATTTGGCATTAATTTGTTATATATTTTGTACATTATGACCATGGATTTAAAATCAATCAGGCCAAAAATGGTAAGTGCATTAAATTTAGCGAAAGCTGGCTTAGAGTGAGCTCTGTATTCCAATTGACCACACATTCTGATTGCACGTTTCTGTAATATATATAATGGCTGAATTCTATTTTTGTAAGTGTTCCCCATATTTCACAACAGTAGCCGATATAAGGTAGTACAAGTGAACAATATAAAGTGTACAGAGCAGACCCATTCAACAGTCATTTAACACGACGCATTACTGAAAGATTCTTTGCCATTTTAGTATGTATAGTATTCACATGTTGAGACCATGTGAGTTTACAATCAATATATATACCAAGGAACTTAATACAATTTACTTGTTCAATTTTAATATTGTCTATGGAGATCTTATATTCACATGGGGCATTTGTTTGTCCGAAAACCATGAAATTTGTTTTTGATAAATTAAGGGAGAGCTTGTTTACTTTAAACCATTTATATAGTTTGTTCATTTCAGTTGACACATTTGTACACATTTCCAACAAATCACTTCCTTCAACAACAAAAACTGGTGTCATCAGCAAACAGTATGGACTTTAAGTGTGAAGAAACATTACATAAGTCATTAACATACATAATAAAAAGAGTTGGCCCTAGAATTGACCCTTGTGGTACACCACAAGTAACAGTAGAATAACTTGAATTCATACCATTGAAACATACATACTGTTTCCTGTTACCTAAATAACTACTGAGCCATTGTTTGGCTACACCCCTAACACCATAATGACCAAGTTTATCAACAAGAATTCTGTGATCCACAGTGTCGAAAGCTTTCTTTAAATCAATAAAAACACCAATGGTAAGCTTTCCCTTATCCATTGCATTTGTCATTTCCTCCACTAAGTCCATAATTGCCATGGAAGTGGACATATTTTTCATAAAACCATACTGGCGGAAATACAATACTTGTTTTGCTTTTAGAAAATTCATTATCCTGCTGTTGAATATGTTTTCTAGAATTTTAGAAAATTTAGGTAGTAGAGATATAGGCCTATAATTGGAGACAGTTTGGTCGTCCCCGGATTTGAATAAAGGAATCACTCGGGCAATTTTCATATCATCTGGAAACACACCTTGTTCTAATGAAGAGTTACATATATGCTTTAATGGAACTAATATAAAAGGAATAATTTTTTTTACTAAATTCATATCAATGCCATCATAACCTTTAGATGCTTTACTTTTACATTTATGCACAATAGTTAATAATTCATCATCAGTGACTGGATTCAAAAATACTGTTTCTTCCACTCTGTCACCTAAGACTTATAATTTGAATTACATTTCGGTATACTTTTAGCTAATGTTGGCCCTATATTAACAAAGAACTAGTTGAAATGTTCTGCAATATTCTTATTCCCTGAAATAGTTGATCCATTGTTCTTAAATTCAGATGGATAAGATGAATTTTTTGTAGATTTTTTATTCAATAATTTGTTAATAATTTTCCATGTTTCCTTAATATTTTTTTTACTTTCTTCTAACAGGTTAGAGTAATACTCCTTCTCACATTGTCTCAAGATAGATGTGAGTTTATTCTTATATGATTTATATCTAACTTCAGCAACCTCGCTTCTTGATTTTAGGAAACGTTTGTACAGTATATTCTTTTTCTTACATGCATTTTTTAATCCGGAAGTCATCAAAGGTTTATGTTGCCTTTTATCCTTTCAAGAAATAGTTCTAACAGGAAAACTAACCTCATAAATATTTTTGAACATTTCTATGAACTTCTTATAGCTTGAATTAACATCATCATTGTTCAATATTTCATCCCATTTCATAATTGCTAATGTATTGATAAAAGCCTGTAATTGTTCTCCATCAATTGACCTTGTTCTAAAAGACTGGTTTACAATTTGATGAAAGTTATCAACATAATCACAAATTTGGAAAATAGGTAAGTGGTCACTTAGATCATTTATAAGTAAGCCACTAACTGTGGACTTGTGGAGTTCTGTTGTAAAAATGTTATCTATGAGTGTTGCACTATGCTTTGTTATCCTTGTAGGCCTTGTTATTAAAGGGTGTAAACCATAACTATATAAGTGATCAATGAAATTGTTTGTAGCCGCATGGTTATCATGTTGCAATAGGTCTACATTAAAATCTCCACACAAGTACACTGTTTTACCATTGCAGTTATTAAACATATGATCTATATGCTCATTTAATAATGCTAGATCAGTATTTGGTGCACGATATACCGATGCAACTACTATGTTTTTGCCATTATTAGTAGTGATTTCTGCACAAATAATTTCTGCACAGTTTTCTATACACTTTGATATAGTAGTTATGGGTTTGTGCTTTAGAGACTTATTTATATATAAAGCAACTCCACCTCCAATCCGTTGGTATCTAGAAGTGTAAAAACAATTATAATTTTCTAACTGGAATTCATCATTTTCATTCATCCAGGTTTCAGAGATTGCAATGACATCAAACGTACAGTCTAATAAAGAAATACATGCTTTTAGTTTGTTAAAGTTAGCAGATATACTTCTGACATTAAAGTGTATTATTGAGAAATTGGATAACCCTTGATTTTTCAGTACAATTTTGGTATTAAATTCATCCTCTGTAAAATAAACACTATCAGCATTAACTGTTATATAAATTGTTGTCTGGGTCTATATCATCATTAATACAATGCACATTTTTTTCTGAGTAAGTAAATGGTGCATAGTTAAGGTGTGAACATTGTTCATACAAGTCAATTATATCATCATCGACACCTGATAAATTAAAATTTAGTTCTTGATCAGTTAAATCACTGAAGGGGAACATTTCGTTAACACAATTACTGCAGAACCAGTCTTCACTAGCACTAGAAAAAAAGTAAACTGTTCATTTGTAAGGTTTGCACACTTACGAAGGTACCCAAAGTTTACATTGGTCACAAAAAATAGCATTTGATTTTACATTTTTAATGCATATGCTACAAGGATATTTTGTAGCCATAATGAAATGTTAAGTGCTCACAATTATATTATCACAATTATATTATCTAACTATGCATTAATGGTGACAGATATCTGCTAATTTATTAGAGAAAATCTGAATAACTTATTTTGTTCGAGACATAAATCGACAAAATGCATAGCTACGTATCGCCATCTTGTTGTCTATGCAGGTACGAAGCGAGTGGTTTGAGTCGCGTATATTAATCAATGGAAATTTGCGGTTCTCTATTATATATAGAAGTGTTTACACACGTCAACAAAATAGCGTTTTTTTGCGCGCTCCAAATAAAAAAAGTTTGAGAAATTACAACAAAACATACACAAAATCGTAGCCTCGATTAACAAAATCGTGGAAAACGCCACACTTCTCGAACACATGAGACGCTAGCCAACAAGAATATGCGATAACGGAATACCGGAACTATCTTTCACTTGTTGACAAGATAGATAGATGCATTGCTTGCGACAGTTTTACCAGATCTGCTACTAGCGATTAGTGATTTACTGAACTTCCGTAATAGTTGTCTATCTTTGGAGAAATGGAAACCACAGACGAAGAGTCCAGTTCGACAGGCCACCCAGAAACACTGGCTGACAGTCGTAAAGTGTCACCGAGTGTGCGAGTCACGCTCCAGACTCCAGGTCGGCTTCGCATTTTCTTTGTTGACGTTGAATTCAGGACGTGACACTGATACTGACAACATCGCTTTGACTGTCAACGATTCTTGAATAGGTAATGTGATGTGGTGATTCTGTGGAAACTGCGTCCCGATGTCTACGCACGTTTACGTCGAGTCATCATGCTGCGCCGAGGTAACTGCTATGCCTAGGGCTAGGCTATGGCTATGCAGCACCTAGGCAAAAAAATTCGCCCCACTCTTCGTCTCTGGTATAGTAGCAACAGCCAGATAGAAAAACATTGTAGGGCGATTGACTTTGCCTATGCAGCACCGTGACCGTGTGTATGAGCGGTATGCATAAACAGAGCGGTGCTAGACGTTGGTCTGCTGTCATTGCATGATTTGCGTGCCGACTCATTGATTCGCCCTATAGCTAGCAGGTCAGTAATTCAATTGTTATCGAATCATTGCCATTTTAATAATCCTATTTTTTCTGCATATTTCTTTTACCTAGCCCGAGGGCGAGGTCCGAACTACAATTAATGCATGCAGGCTTTTCTCTTTATTTTGTATCTAATCTAATGAAGTGTACCGTGACTGTATTTTAATATTGTGTTTGATTGTGTGTTGAATAACAATGATGACAATAATAACATGAGGGTTTATTTAATTAATTATGCCAATATTATTCTTAATTGTTACTGTAATTTTGACTAATAATGATTGTAATCATGATTACATTAGCAATTGTGATTGCAATAATTACTGTAATCATGACTACATTAGTATTCAAACTTGTAATCATCCCTCTCTGTAGCACACTACAATACCTTGTTGTTTGGTGCAATGTAATCATTTAAATAACAATAATTAACTACTGACAGTATGTAATGTTCACAGTTTTGCAACTATTAGTATTATGGCAATTATAGAATTAGTGCTATCAACTAACCCTAACAAATTATATTTCAGAACATATTGACTAGCTGCATATTGACATTTCACACTGTGAGCAAGAGGGAGGCTCAGGAAAGGCAAGACAAGTAATCCCATCCTGCGATGTGGGAATGATCTGTGATGTCTATTCTGAACCGAATTGAATTGATGGAAAGTTTAGCTACGGAGATTGACCTGACACAGGTGAGTGTACTGATAGTCTGATATAGACAAATCATGAGGCACCCACAGTATGCAGCAGGTTGAAAAACAACCTGGAAAACTAAAAAAATCCCCACTAAAAGATTAATAACTGAATGATCTGAATGCCTTCTTATCCCACTTCTGTAAACAAAAATGTTAACTTCAGCATCTTGCATGTCACTACACACAATTTCATTTATATTGAGACCAACATAAAATATATCAAAAGTTTATTCACATAGAAAAACAATTACCAACGAAATAAGGCTAACTAGAATGACTGAAACCAAGACTAAACATTGACTAAAAACAGTGACTTCTACCACCGGGAAATACAACCTGGAACATGGATATCACAGTTACCAACTGTTTCACCACCATCATCCGTACCAATGGCAATACACTACTTGTTTTGACTGGACAGTAAATGTACACCAATCATGTGTACCAATACTACTTGTTCTGACTGACAGTAAATGTACACCAATCATGCATACCAATACACTACTTGTTCCTACCAACAGTAAATGTACACCAATCATCTCATTCTGGAATCTGTACCAATTCACTTGTTCTGACAGTAAATGTACACTAATCATGTGTACCAATATACTACTTGTTCTGACTGACAGTAAATGTACACCAATCATCTATACCATAACACTACTTGTTCCTACCGACAGCAAATGTAAACCAATCGTCTCATTCTCTACCAATACACTACTTGTACTGACAGCAAATGTACACCAATCATATGTATCAATACACTACTTGTTCTGACTGATAGTACATGTACACCTAACAGATTCAATTCACCTTTCACTCAACCAGGGGTGGAAATCAGCACACTTTCCACTGACAGACACCCCAGTATCCGAAAGACCTTGGCTGACAGATCAGTTGTGTCACAGTTTATGGCAGTTTGATGTGTGGCAGGTGCAGAAAAGTGACATCAGTTTTTCTCGCGAATGATAAACTTCTCTTTCTCATAGGTGTCGGAGCTGCTTGAGTCATCCTCGGTTATGTCGCTGTTATCACATAGTGTGCATCATCTGCGCCAATGTCTTTGTTCTCACTGAATCTGATGAAATCTTCACATAGGAGTAGTCATGATCAACGTTCATTGGTGCAATAATGTCATCTGTGACTACAGCAGCATTCGCGAAGTGTTGCACTTGAGATATCATTACCGGATCGATTTGCATTTCGGCATCAGTTGTCGATGGTGTCACAGCAGATATAGCGGTGTTGGCACTAAAGGTGACATCCGTAATGTCAATATTGACGGCATCACCCGTTGTGCTGGATGCTTCAAAACTAGTACCTGTACTTGTACTAACCAATGTTGAATCCTTCATCTGAAAAGATTACACATACAGTGACTTGAAAATTTTACAAAATTCATCTTTTGCATAACAAAAATGAATCACAATATGAGAAACTTTCTCTTGTATATATTATTTTTAGAATATAATAGTGCCAGTGTCATATAGAATATATAAAGTAATCAACCACAGGGAAAAACATTTTCCCTATGGAGCCATGTTAATTCAACCAATGGGTGTTGCACTGATCTCTTAATGTTTTTAATGAATCTGTTTGGTCACTTTGATGAATGCCACTGGTAAGATAACGAAAAGCATGTAACCAAAATTGTAGCATCCTTGCTCCAAACTGCATTATGTTATCTAATCAACATTGCACTGTTTTCAATGGGCCAGGGAGGTCAAAATTCTATAAGGGGTCCAAATTCCATAATGAAATATGGACCCATAGGTACACTTTCTATGGGGTTCCTTATTTTATATCTGACACCCAATTTAGATAACATAATGCATGGATATTGTTATTGGACCAAATGCAGATCTATGCTTGTGACATTTGTACCGTATAAATGCTGCACACGCACACCCGCACACTAGCCCACCTGCCCATACGCACACACGTATATATATATATATATATATATATATATATATATATATAATTATTAGGTATTATACTGAAAGCATCTGCTAGATAGTATGGTGCATGGACAAAAGCCCCTCCTGACTAAAGCCCCACAGACATAAGCCTGTTTCAATTCAATTATACTGTTTATAACTGTTGCTGTAGTACGCAGAGACAAGATATTGTCATGAATATACTTCATGCATGTGGTCAATTCCATTATGGAATTGGAATTGACCCCTCAATTCAAATTCCGGAATTGGAATTGATTTTAAAAAATTAGTTGGAATTGATTTTGTTCGACTTATTGACTTGATACTGTTAATCTTTACCCTTATATTTACTTTTAAAATCATATTTGTCTGCTATTAGTATGTCACCCTGAATCTGGTAGCAGCCAGGAAGCTGTCAACATTACAGCATAGACACTGTCTACTCTGTTATTGAAACATTGTGAACAAGAACAATATATTCAAGCATTTGCATCAAAAACAAATACTAAGTTACTGTAACAGACAGTAAAACCAAAATCAGACCATTCAGGCCTCATTTTCTTTCTCAGTTTATTTACAGAGATTGCCAAGGGCACCTGCCTGCTCATTCCCTTTGTGTGAGAAAGGAAGCCTGTCTCACTTGAATGCAGCCCCTTGTTTATCCAAGCCTAATGTTCAGCCCACAAGTTTCCCAAATTAAACAGGTCACTGGTCACCTGTACAATGCTGTTACATGTGGTTGTAGGGTTTGCCCTTTGTAGTAATTAAAAATTTCCCCATGGAGAATACATGTTGGTGATTAGGATGTTGAAGACTCAAAGTTTACAGTAAACTTGATGAAATATCAATGATACCATAACTGATATAAATGGGTTGCGGTCACTTGTCCCCCCCCAGACATTTGCCCCTATGACACGTGCCCCCTAGGATATTTGCCCCCCCAAACATCTGCCCCTTTTTCTATGATAGTTGACAAGTCAAAATCAGTTTGCAGTTTTATTATTATTTCTACAATAACATAACATTCAATGACAAGTCGAAGTCACTTTAGCCTAATGCAATGGCCTATCCCCTGGAGTGTGTCTGAGATGATCTTGTCACCAGTTGTCTTCCAGGTATCATCGATAGTCAGATCAGTGGTGGAAGATGGGTTCTTGGGGTGATGCTTCCACAAACAGTGGTGGACAGTAACGAGTCAGAGATCAGCTTGTCTGGAGTGCCCCTGATATTAACTGCCTTAGTTTTCAGGCCTGACGGACATTGGCAGCTTCTATCTGGGCCGTGTCACCATCATGGTTGCGGGCAGTCTTGTTGATCACATTCAGGAGATCAGATCAGTGACCACAGCACCCTTGCATGATCAGGATCGATGCTAGCTTTACTCCCATCGAAGAGTAATCTTGTTGGTCCCCCTTCTTGGTGTAGGCATGACACTCAAAACAGCTTCTGACCTCCTCAGATGCTATTAGTAATTTTCATGGTGAAGTTATAAGTGAATTCTGACAACTCTGGCTTGTGCATCCAGTTTTATAGGAACACAGACCTTCCAAGTCTTCCGCTTTATCGGAAGCTCTTCCGCTTTTTCCGTTTTTTAGAAAATCTTACGCTTTCCCGCTTTGTTTTGAAAATCTTCCGCTTTTTAAGGACTTTGCCGGTGATCGCAGCGCCACCCGACGTGAAAATACAAAAAGTTACAGAATGGTTTGAAACTGCGCCATTTGGTGGCGTGTTGTGTTTTTCATCTAATAAGACTGGAGTAAGACATTTTCTCCGTATATTTTTCACTCCGCCATTTTGATCGTCTCCAATTACAGCAAATTCGAATCATCGTGAACTTTGTCGTCTATAGTTTGTGTTATCTTATCGTCATTTGAAGAATTGTTGTTAGTTGTTTTAAGTTGTCTTAGTTGTTAATAGTTTTATCCAAACATGGAGTCACTCCAACTCTCCATGGTAAATTGAATTCAAAAGAAACCTTGTTGAGATGGCTTCTTTCAAATATCCTCAATTGAAATAACTGTTCCAGGTCCTAATGTCACTGGCTTCTTCCACAATTACAACAAAGATAATCCTTTGATTATAGGATCATATCCAACTACATGAAGTAATTTACTTGGCTGATCTGGCACAAAGAACATTAATTGCAATTAGGGTAATACATATCTTGAATTCATGTTCAGAAATAAAAAAATAAGTTAAAAAAAATATTTCTTAAAAAACTTACAAATAATCCAGAAGATACGAATAGGGGGCAAATGTCCACATTTCCAATAAGGCAAGGGGCTAATGTCTGGGGGGCAAGTGTCCTAGGGGCAAGTGACCAAGGGGCAAATGTCCAGGGGGGCAAATGACCTAAACCGATATAAACGAGGGAAACTGTTCAGAACTCAGTTTAACGACCCGACTGTCCAGGGCTGTCCAAAATGTCTGGTTAGCAAAAATCCAGGAGAGGTGTCGCAGCAGAAAGTACATATGAAATGGCTGAATGCCATTTTTTAAGATTTTTTATAGCAAACCTGACATCTGATTAAATATGATTGTGCACATGTGACAAATAAAACTGTGTTAAAATGAATTTTATTTTAATTTTTCCTTAGCCTAGGATTTTAAAAGTTGGAATTGATAATTTGGAAATGGAATTGATTTTTTGCAAGGTGGAATTGGAACTGGAACTGATTTTTTGGAATTGACAAAAATGAATTGACCCCATGCCTGATATACTTCCTTCATATGTATAGCTTGTACTAATACTATTGTGGGTTGCCGACAGTTACTCCCTCCCCCCACGATATTCATTACAGTATTATCAGTCGACTTAGAATAAAATGTAATTAATAGTAATAATACATCTCTTTATGAACTTCCAGTTATTACATGTGGGGTTTAATCTGATCAGTAAAGCAAATTGATTTTATATAATTTTGTCCTATTGTCAAGTCACAAGAATTTAAACAGAAATTGCAAAGTGTCATTATTGAAAGCAGACATGTAATCTGACAGTGTTCAACTGGATAGATGACGATGCCTTAGTTAGTTTCCTTTCCAGCTAGACATTGGGTGAAATACATTTTACTTGAAAATATTTAAATACTTTTAAAATGTTTTTGTAACTGCATTTGCACTTAATCACAATGAAAGTATTTGTATATTTAAATACTTCAATAAAGAATTTGAAATGTAAAAAAATCAAAAAGCTTTGTGCATTATCAATAAATGACGTTAGATGCTGTTTAGCCTCTTGTTACACTGGTCTGTCTTGTAGGTTTGATCTTGCTTTTTCATGTCGATCCAGGTGGCTTGCCCTGGGCATTTAAACAATCATGCTAGCTGCTAAAGCCTGCTACTGTGTCAATGTTTGTATTGAGCTGATATGACATGCTTGTGGACTAGGCAGCTCGGAAGGATGCTACCAAAATCCTTATTTTATTTGGACTTTGGCTATGCACTGCTTTGTTTACACTGGCACATATCAGGGCACTTTCTTGCAATTAGCAACAGCAGGCTTCTGCTGCACTATAGTCTATAATGTCTTTTGTTCATGTTTCTCCCCATGTAACCCTCCCCTTAGCCTTAGTGTCTCTTCCAAAAGACATACCCAGTAGGCAAATTGGGGTGAACAGAAAAATTGCCCAAACTTCGAAACAGTGGAGGTGCAATAATCTATTCAAAAACTCAGTGGCAATGTGACCGTGTGCTTGCTAGGCAGAGTCATCCGCCCCACTCTTGAGCTAGGGGCGGAGATCTTGACCGGCATTAGCTAACTCGCCAATTTGGCAGTTCCGTAGCCAAATGGCTACGGAACTAATAACTTAAGTTTTAAAACCAATATGCACTAACCGTTTCACATGTGTATTCTGTGACATACAACCGACAATTGGGCGTCAAGAAACTGAAGAAATGTGTTCCAAATAATTACTTATGAGTACTTTTATCGGTGACATAAAAAACATTTCACAATTAGCCGCCATACTGTGCACGTGATGTTGTCTTTGGGTCACATGATCAAACGCGATTTCGTGTAGAATGAGGCCAGAGTGGGCCAGCAGCACATACATAAATAAAACACCCGTTAGTGAGTTAGTAGTTTATAGGGAGATGATTAATGATGTAACTCTATGACCAGCAGACGGCAATTCTTACCTTACATAGATCTACGATAATCCCGTATGGTAGTCTCGCTCACAACAACATCCGGTTATATACAAATGTTGACAAGCACATGCGTTTTGACAAAAAGGTAATAATTTCACACTTTTACATGGTTATTGTCAGGTAACTTTAGTGATATACATGTAAGAATGCATACAGACACGAAAGACGTGTTTATTGCTCTGTTTATGGCGTTTTTGTAAGGTTTCACGTTTCATGAAAATACTTAAACTTTTGATGAACGAGATCTTCGCCCCTACTACAGCAACAACCAGATAGAAAAAAATTGTAGGGCGATTGACTTTGCCTATGTGCTTGCTGTTTAAAAAACAGTGCCTCAATTCGGGGTCCTTCGCATATAAACGCTTGGTCTCAGACTTATTGACTGTATGTCAATAAATAATATCAAATTATTTTCTTGAATAATTTTGCTTAGTACATACGCCATGGCCCATGTTATAAGGCTGCTGTATATCCTTCAGCACTTCTTGAGTTATTGTTATTGTTTTGAGTAAGGTCAAATTACGATCACGTCGAAAATAAATCGGCGGATTGGAAAACACTCGTAATTATATCAAATTATTAACACTTACTCGCACTTTCCCAGCTAGCACAGCTTGGTTGGGCCAACATTGTAATAAGCTCGCGACGGTCGCGGTCTGCATGCTGACCTAATGTCAACGTTGGGCCAACGGTGGAAACTTGTAGTGGGCAGACGGCAACGCGGCGACGTCATGCCTACGTTACGCCAACTATTAAAACATCGTAGCGACACCTAGCGAAGAATCTCGCATATGCTCATTGGTTGGGGTTCCGTTGTGAAATAGTCGCCACCGTCGCGATCTGCATGGTAACGTTTCGCCATCGTTTTGCCAACGACATCCAACATACGATTAATCATGTAATCCGAAGAGCGGCTTGCCAACCGGGGATACCACGTATACGTAGCGATACAGCGTGGGAGAAGAATGTCAGAAATGCGGTATGTAAGAGAATTGGCGGTTTAGTCACCCATTCGGGCGGCAATTTTTTGTATCGTTGAACCGTTAAATGTACCAAGGTCCAAGCAGCAGAGAAAACGTTATTTGTAGATAGCAATTTGAGGTAATGTTTTATTATAGTAAAATATAGCGATTGTCACATAAAGGTTGTATTTCATAACAGATTAGTACCATAAAGCATAAACGGGTTATTGATTTTTAATTGAGTTTATTGTTGGGCGAGCGATAATAGAGACTTCGAAGTGGTCACTCAACATGGGCATAGCAAAACATGTTTATCTGTTCTTTTTTCTGTAGTTTTTAGTTATTACGGATGCTATGAAATAATTGTTTTCATACAGATCAAAACGTAGGCGGGATCATAACGATGTTGTTGACAATTTTGCAACCGTTTTATCTAGTCCTGGCGGGCTTGTGGAGGTTGGAGGAATTGTAGAAGTTATTCTGTTTGAGATGTTGGTGAAGAGCAACAGCTACATTTGACTCTATAGTCTGTGCTTAAAATATTCTTAAGCATGTATTTAATTTATGGAGTTTAGTTAGTTTGATAGCATTTTGCTTATTTTATTTGTTCTATGGAAATGTAATATATACCCCACATTGAACAGAAATGCACTATTGTTGGATGCATATTTTTTTCTCACCATTTTACTCTGCATTTGCCTTTAAAATGGTAGATATTTCAAATATATTAACATTTTCAACAGGTGCAGTGCGTCGGAACACCGGTCTGCACTCAGGATGCAAACAATAGAGATGTTGAGTGGACCCTGAAACAATGGCTGCGATTCCTGTACACCAACATGGTGGAAGGCATCAGAGGCAACATAGGAGGAGGGAACAGTTACAGTAGCCCCAGGCTTGGCTGATTGTGTTAGACAATAGAACAATATCGTCAGTAAGATCAGTATCACTTAGGACCTTTGCAGGATGCCTTCTGCTATGCTGAGGGCCGAATGTAAATCCAGGTGCTGTGTCATCTTCACCTATCACCATTATTATCTACACTGAGACTAGTGTAACGTTCACATGTATGCCATAGTATGCCATGCATGGGTATTATGTTGAATGCACAAATGTACGGGACTTTATGTATATCAGTCAGGTTATATCTGTGAAATAATTGTAAAACTGTTGTGTTCTACGTCTAGCGATAGGTTAGTAATTGTGAAGCCATAATTTGTTAGTTGTTATTGTATTTCTTTTGTATCAAATGTATTGCAGTATGAAACCATATCTGAGTATGTCTTAGAATATTAAAGCATAGCATTTGTAATTATAGCATAAGCTATATCATATACAATTGTTTATACATTAGTACAGCTTTCAAATATACAATAACTGAGGTTGTATTTGAATTAGGATTATGCTGTCAATGCATTATTATTATTGTTAGTATGATATTACAAGTCTCATTATGACTGCACTCTCGATGTCCAAGAATGGATTGGAATTTTTGTATATCACAGTATCGATGTATACATAATGATATTAAACAGTATTTTTGTACGTTCAACTATACTCAGATGAAAACTGATTGTAATTTTACATTGTGAAACATATTTGAAATAAAATGAATATTTTTATTATAAACGTTCGTTTTTGAAGGTTGGGAACACACTGAAATATGGTTGAAGCAACATTAGCGGATGGTTGGGGTAACGTTGGCGGATGGTTGGGGCAAAGTTGGCAGATGGTTGGGGCAACGTTGGCTGATGGTTGGGGCAACGTTGGCTGATGGTTGGGGCAACGTTGGCTGATGGTTGGGGCAACGTTGGCTGATGGTTGGCAACGTTGGCTGATGGTTGGGGCAACGTTGGCTGATGGTTGGGGCAACGTTGGCTGATGGTTGGGGCAACGTTGGCTGATGGTTGGGGCAACGTTGGCTGATGGTTGGGGCAATGTTGGCTGATGGTTGGGGCAACGTTGGCTGATGGTTGGCTGTTGACGTAGGCGCAACGTTGGCCCAACGAGCAAAGTAACGTTGCACCAACAATAGTTGCTGCTGTTGGGCCAACGTTGCGCCAACGGTTGGCATATGGTTGGCTGACTGTCACTGTGCTAGCTGGGAATTATTGTATTCATACATTTCGATTTACTATGTGTCATATATATGTTGACGTTGAAGCACAACTGTGCATATTGGGGTGGAACTATATTGTAATCGTAGTGATAAGTCACAATGGTAACGGTAATCCAATTTACTAACCCGGTTTTGGTTCGTCGCTTTTTCCTTGCTTTTGTAGTACTAGTTGATATATCCAGGAGCCGTCCAGTGCACACCAGTTTTCTTTTTTTTCGATTTTCCATGCGTTTCGGCCGCTTTTCTGAGAGGTAATGCGTCGTCGCTCATATTGATTTACTGTGTGAAGGCGGAGCCTTGGAGCTCGTACTCAAACCACACTGCCGATGAGCCCCCCCTCCCGCAGAGCAATGGCGCCACCCAGCGTCAATAATGGCAAAGTTAAAAAGGATATTACAGAATTACCGTGGCGTTGCGCCCATCATATAAGGGTGATATATACTGTAAATGGTATGTTATTATGTTTGGGCTATGGTTGTTCGAGTGCTTCACCCCCTTTAAGGGTGGTGAGTATTATAGTTAAGGGTACAGCTAAAAGGTACTATGAACATTACAGGTAAGGGTACAGGTAGGTGTATGGTGAGAATTACAGTTAGACTTACAGTTAAGGGTATGGTGAGAAATACAATAAAAAATACTTGTACACGTTCTACGCTGATTGTTCGTTTTTTTGAGACAACTTACAATTTTTAGATGACCCCCTTTAATTGTTCGAGACGACCCCTTAACTTTTTAAGACGACCCCTCATATTTTTTAGACGATCCCTTATATTTTTTAACCGACCCCTTATATATATTTTTAGACGACCCCTTATATTTTTTTTAAAGATAGTCCTCCGGTTATGCACTAGGGCTACGCCGACAGCAAGATAAAACACCAGGCGAGAGTGCAGTCGTCAAAAAAGTGCTTGCGTAAAATGGATATGATACACACAGCATTTTAAGTGCAAATTACGAGTTTATCTTTCAACTTGTTCAGACTTGCATACGTCCAGTGGGCGAACCAGAGCTTTAACTGCAGCGCTAATATTAGATTCACTATTTTCGTAATTCATATATATATATATACTAACTTGAACATTTTCACACAAAAATTGCATGTTGCTAATTATTAGGAATAGTATTTCGCACTTCAACTTGCAGCCGTTAACTTTCTATGCAGGTTTAGCTCATTTTTGCAACGACCTTCCACAAAATCAGTACGAACATTTAGACCCATACGTTTCGCGCCATTTCCACATTTGCGGTATCCTACACACTTCCTCGCCAAAGGTTTAGTAATTTGTTTAGACGAGCAGCGGAATATGAACTGAAGATGGGCATCAGCAAGGATGTGGATTTGGTGCAACCTTGTTAAATAAATGTCATCACTGGTTCACGTTTGCTAGTTCCCCATAAATCAAATGCTAACCTTTATCTGTCATGTCTACGGTGTGGTAGATTTACATCGTTACTGTAGATTCGCACAATTACGCACCCAGTATCCACCCATGCCTCTCCTTGGATTCACCCCTAATGCTAAACACACAAAAAGCAAGAAAGGGAAAGTTGTGTACCTTGACTGGAAGCTGTGGATGTATCCATGCACGTCCTCCGAGTAAAGACAGACCTGGTCTCCTACGCACAGCGCTTCTCCCTCCATGGAGCGAGGATCGACTCAACGGCTATACCGTTTGTACTTCAGTGTGACAGTTTGCTCATGTTCTCGATCAAGAGTGCCGCGTGAATCCGCATAAGGCATTGATATCATAGTCTGGGGTTGCTTGAGTGTCACATGCAGCGTCGCTTTTACCCGACTGCGCGCTGTCAGCGAAGCGGAACCTCCCACGTAGTCTGTTGAACACCCGCCTCGCGCTGACTAAAACTGCTGACCTAGCTGTTTCGTGATTTCGCAAGACCCGGAACCCCCCACCTCGTCTATTGAAGAGCCGATCCCGATGAATAATATGATTGCTGACCTGTTTCTTGATTTGACAGGAAACGGGGATTGTCTGCACCCTTATGAAAATATACCATGGTATCCCTTACGAAAATATATATAGGGATTGTTCATTTCTCTTTTAATCAGACAAAAGTTATCGTGTCTGTAGTAGACCCCTATAAAAATATACCATTGTATTCAATGATAAATACCATTGTGTTTTGAAACAGGTTAACCGTGGTAAACCTTTGAAAAATACCATGATATACCATGGGAAACATGGTAATCCATGGTGTTTTGAAACAGGGAAAGCATGCTAAAATACCATGGTGTTTTGAAACAGGTAAACCATGGTATACCATACATTTACCATACATAATATATAATTGGATTGCTAATCATGCGTTGTTTCATTGAGTAAGTATTTTCTGAAGCCATAAACGTTCTAGCATACTGGTCTTTTCGTGCTGTTTGAATAGCGGCTTAGCCATTGTCTGGAGACAGTTGTTTGAATAACGACTAAAGCAGCGAACACACCTGTCTGCTTCCGTGATCGGCGCCCGTCACCCGTCGTTGTACGATGGATTGATCTAGTTTGTTCGTTTCTGATTTCGTCAAGCCCTACGTACTTGCGTTATACAGTACAACAGGACGCACAAACAGTTATATAAACGCAAGTGGATTTGCTCGCTGACGTGTTGTCTTCGCAGCCACAGGGGCCACATAGAACGGATATATTTTCCTAGCTATGGTCCAGGGACCGCAGGCCGCGAAGTCGCCGCCTTTGTGAACCTCATTGAATGTCAAGAGCATTAATTTAGGAGAACTGTGAAGACACTTTTTATAAAAAAACTAAAGTAAAGTTCATCTTCAACACATACAATTAACTGAGGCATTCGCTTGCAACACAGACAAATAAATTCTGTGTCAAATTTTCGCAAAAAAAGTTAAATTTTGTTTCATAATTTTTATTGCTGACGATTATGAAAATATGCGTGAGATTTCAGACCTGTGTTGAGATACCGTGGTATGTGAAGCAAAACCGTGACTTTCCTGGTCCACTGTGTGGCGCCACTGTTACAGCCACGATAGCGGTCGTCCAGGGTTCAGCCTACTGTTACGTTTCCCATTAGCGACTATGTTAACGTTTTCCATGATTATAAGAAAACGGGGCCATCAAAAATTCTGAAACTTCTTACCTGCCGTTGTCACAAAAAACAAGAAAGGGAAAGTTGTGTACCTTGACTGGAAGCTGTGGATGTATCCATGCACGTCCTCCGAGTAAAGACAGACCTGGTCTCCTACGCACAGCGCTTCTCCCTCCATGGAGCGAGGATCGACTCAACGGCTATACCGTTTGTACTTCAGTGTGACAGTTTGCTCATGTTCTCGATCAAGAGTGCCGCGTGAATCCGCATAAGGCATTGATATCATAGTCTGGGGTTGCTTGAGTGTCACATGCAGCGTCGCTTTTACCCGACTGCGCGCTGTCAGCGAAGCGGAACCTCCCACGTAGTCTGTTGAACACCCGCCTCGCGCTGACTAAAACTGCTGACCTAGCTGTTTCGTGATTTCGCAAGACCCGGAACCCCCCACCTCGTCTATTGAAGAGCCGATCCCGATGAATAATATGATTGCTGACCTGTTTCTTGATTTGACAGGAAACGGGGATTGTCTGCACCCTTATGAAAATATACCATGGTATCCCTTACGAAAATATATATAGGGATTGTTCATTTCTCTTTTAATCAGACAAAAGTTATCGTGTCTGTAGTAGACCCCTATAAAAATATACCATTGTATTCAATGATAAATACCATTGTGTTTTGAAACAGGTTAACCGTGGTAAACCTTTGAAAAATACCATGATATACCATGGGAAACATGGTAATCCATGGTGTTTTGAAACAGGGAAAGCATGCTAAAATACCATGGTGTTTTGAAACAGGTAAACCATGGTATACCATACATTTACCATACATAATATATAATTGGATTGCTAATCATGCGTTGTTTCATTGAGTAAGTATTTTCTGAAGCCATAAACGTTCTAGCATACTGGTCTTTTCGTGCTGTTTGAATAGCGGCTTAGCCATTGTCTGGAGACAGTTGTTTGAATAACGACTAAAGCAGCGAACACACCTGTCTGCTTCCGTGATCGGCGCCCGTCACCCGTCGTTGTACGATGGATTGATCTAGTTTGTTCGTTTCTGATTTCGTCAAGCCCTACGTACTTGCGTTATACAGTACAACAGGACGCACAAACAGTTATATAAACGCAAGTGGATTTGCTCGCTGACGTGTTGTCTTCGCAGCCACAGGGGCCACATAGAACGGATATATTTTCCTAGCTATGGTCCAGGGACCGCAGGCCGCGAAGTCGCCGCCTTTGTGAACCTCATTGAATGTCAAGAGCATTAATTTAGGAGAACTGTGAAGACACTTTTTATAAAAAAACTAAAGTAAAGTTCATCTTCAACACATACAATTAACTGAGGCATTCGCTTGCAACACAGACAAATAAATTCTGTGTCAAATTTTCGCAAAAAAAGTTAAATTTTGTTTCATAATTTTTATTGCTGACGATTATGAAAATATGCGTGAGATTTCAGACCTGTGTTGAGATACCGTGGTATGTGAAGCAAAACCGTGACTTTCCTGGTCCACTGTGTGGCGCCACTGTTACAGCCACGATAGCGGTCGTCCAGGGTTCAGCCTACTGTTACGTTTCCCATTAGCGACTATGTTAACGTTTTCCATGATTATAAGAAAACGGGGCCATCAAAAATTCTGAAACTTCTTACCTGCCGTTGTCACAAAAAACAAGAAAGGGAAAGTTGTGTACCTTGACTGGAAGCTGTGGATGTATCCATGCACGTCCTCCGAGTAAAGACAGACCTGGTCTCCTACGCACAGCGCTTCTCCCTCCATGGAGCGAGGATCGACTCAACGGCTATACCGTTTGTACTTCAGTGTGACAGTTTGCTCATGTTCTCGATCAAGAGTGCCGCGTGAATCCGCATAAGGCATTGATATCATAGTCTGGGGTTGCTTGAGTGTCGCATGCAGCGTCGCTTTTACCCGACTGCGCGCTGTCAGCGAAGCGGAACCTTCCACGTAGTCTGTTGAACACCCGCCTCGCGCTGACTAAAACTGCTGACCTAGCTGTTTCGTGATTTCGCAAGACCCGGAACCCCCCACCTCGTCTATTGAAGAGCCGATCCCGATGAATAATATGATTGCTGACCTGTTTCTTGATTTGACAGGAAACGGGGATTGTCTGCACCCTTATGAAAATATACCATGGTATCCCTTACGAAAATATATATAGGGATTGTTCATTTTTCTTTTGATCAGACAAAAGTTATCGTGTCTGTAGTAGACCCCTATAAAAATATACCATTGTATTCAATGATAAATACCATTGTGTTTTGAAACAGGTTAACCGTGGTAAACCTTTGAAAAATACCATGATATACCATGGGAAACATGGTAATCTGTGGTGTTTTGAAACAGGGAAAGCATGCTAAAATACCATGGTGTTTTGAAACAGGTAAACCATGGTATACCATACATTTACCATACACAATATATAATTGGATTGCTAATCATGCGTTGTTTCATTGAGTAAGTATTTTCTGAAGCCATAAACGTACTAGCCTACTGGTCAAGCCTCGCTTTCACACTGTGATTAAACTCAGGCGAGGTTATAAAACATCTTGAGCACGAAATCGTGCTCAGCGTTGAGCACGAAATGCTGAAATCCTGAGTATGCTCAAGACCGTGCTCAACGCCGTGCTCAAGCATAAATAAAAGGCCGTTGTTAGTGCACCGACAGTCGGTTAAATAACGCACTACTAGTGCACCGACTGTCGGTTAAATAACGCACTACTAGTACACCGACTGTCGGTTAAATAACGCACTACTAGTGCACCGACTGTCGGTTAAATAACGCACTACTAGTACACCGACTGTCGGTTAAATAACGTACTACTAGTGCGCCGACAGTCGGTTAACTAACGCGTTCTCTAAGGTACTGCTATTACACCGACAGTCGGTCTGAGCCTGACGTACGCGCTAAATCGGCCGTGTCGTTACTGGGGCTAATGTATTTCATTAAAATAGTATTATTGATGTATACTTATCGTATTGACGGTTCAGCCAAATACACGCTGAGCCGGCGCCGTCTGTTTTCAAGCATACGTTATCGGTTATCTTGAAATTTATTGTCTGTCGAGGGTTGATATATTTCATTAAAATATTATTATTTTAATAGAACAGAAATGTATCTTTCTTTACGAAATGGAAACATATTCCTACGGGCAGTACGACTACGACGTCGCCGACGGTAGTGGAGCCATCTTGCGGGTATTGTGTACATTTACTTTCTAAAGATATACTGACTTTGCAAGGGATGTTAGGGCATTGTTAAATAAGAAATAAATTGTAAGAGATAACAATATAGTAAGTTAATAAACCTTTATTTACACAAATACAACATTGATGCATAACTTGATGATAAAAGGAAGTTAATAGCACAACTCGTCGCTCAATATATACACCGTTTTACCATCATATGTTATTAGAACCAGGAGGAACTAACTGAGCATTCGTTAACAACTGATCAGATCTATACAAGAAATCTTGGTATTAATGGCTCATATACGACCGAGTCACGATCAGCACGTCATTTTTGGTTTACTAGTGTTAATGCACAAGTCACATAATGTCTACTTTGCAAGACCAAAAATATGTGATTCAGTGGGAGCCATACAGTTAATTAATGTTATAGTTAAAGCCTCATTTACTACCTAAACAATTTTCATTAACAATGACTAAATACAACAGGGCCAAATAAATAACTGTTATACTATGTGCATTTGCTTGATAACAGTTGAACATGTAACACTGTGTTTGTGCCTGTTTATTTACATTGTCCGTGATCCGGTTTGTGTGCTTGGGGGGGGGGGTCTCAAGTGAGTTCCCTCTGCACTATCCTCTCGTTTTTTTATCATGTATCTGCTGTTCCCTGATGCAGTTTTTCTTTTGGATAGTTCTGCCCGGAGAGCCTTGTCGTTTTCTCTCTCCTTTGGTGTTAAGTCAGGTGTGATAAATACTTCCCTGATTTTGTCTGGGTTGTTCTCGTTTCTGAGTTTAGTGCAATTTCTCATGATAGCTGCCTTCTCTTGTTTGTTACCTGTCTGCACCATCAACAGCCTTGGTCGGGTTCCTTTCTTGCCCAACCTCACTGCACGTGCAGGGATGAGATTTAGCAAGTCATGGAAGGTACCAGTCGGGCTACCAACCTTGCAGAGTGAAGTAGCCCGACAGCTCCTTAGGTAGCACACTTGCTAATCAATAATTTGACGATAGAAAGCAAATACTTTGAAGATAGAATGTATGAGCGACATAAAAAAAAAACAGTTTTGAAACATTTATTTTCAAGGCAGGATCAATACAATGTGATACATAATACAGAATAAAATACAGTATACAATTGTACACATGTGACAGGTTGTTTTGCTTTCATAACATGGTACACCAACAGTCTATGCAAAAAGTCTCCAAGCGTCACAGGACATCAGGTCCTGTTAACTAAACAGTTTTGCTGATTTTTTACAGGACCTTATTTTACTCTAGCTTAAAGAAACTTTAACCAGTTTCCCGATTAATTCACCAGAAGCCCTCCACGCACCATGTAGATATATCTAACTATAATCGAGATAGCTTATGTTTTTAAGTGTGTTTGTATGTATAATTATATGTGGTTATGCTAGCGTTTTTTTCCTAGACGGCTTGCATCTCGGGCGCCAAACTTTCAGGGATTAATCTACGACCCCACGAATGAAACGTAAAGCCTTTATTTTTTTCGAAATACCCCATATATCAAGGGTTCTTCGTGGTTTTTATGGTAAATCAAATGTTCGCTGCGTAAAACGTTAACTTCCAACAATCGCAGAAACCACGCGTGCCGCGGCGAATACTTCAGTACGTAAACCGTTTGAGAGTACGTAGCGCCATCTGGGCGGTTTATATTAATTATAGTAGAAATCACGCACCCACCCACCCAATACACAATAAAAAGACAGTAGAAAGCAGATAGTCAACTATTCTACAACCAACACAAGTATCCATGGGTGTTCACGCGACCTTCTACATTTTGAACTTGCAACGAGTGTTGCATCACGTGCGTGACGTGGTTGTTTCTGTTAATACGTTCGAGCGAATTGATGGCATATTGGCCTGAGGCATTTAATAAACATTGCTATCATGACTGTCACGTATGAACTACCACGTTATCCCGTCCTGGGATGGACATTTTTGCTAGTATATATAAAAGTGGCGCTACGCGGCACCAAGACTATTAACATGACCGGTTATTATTTCAGTGTAGAATGACCGTTCAGTTACATGTTGAGCGTCGATGTGGTTGATTAAAAATACAATGAATGCTCCCTATTGATATCGCTTCGGCTACGGTTTGGCAACATTTCTTGCAATGTCAAACGTGTCACAAAAACACTATTTATGGTTAACATAAATGGGATATAGCCAGGACAACACTTTTGAGATGTTTATTAACATTCCGTTTATTTTTGCTGGGTTTAAAATAATGCAGCTCCGTAAATATTTCAAGTCGCCATGCGGGCTACTGTTTTAAAAGATTGAAGTCGCCCGAAGCCATTTTTGGGCGCCATTGGCGACCGGGCGACCGCTAAATCTCACCCCTGACGTGTGATATTCACTGTCACCCCCAGGTATTGTTAGAAGATAGAGATCACCTCATCAGTGTCATGTTGCTTCCTTTCTTGGCCTTCGTCAGATGTGGATTCTGGTACATTGTGGACTATCACAATGAGACGCCTTTTCTCTTTGTCCTTCTCTTCTCCCATGTAGATGTCCACTGTTTCTACAATGCTGTTGTGGGTTAATTCGCTTGATGGTCAATTGATGTGAGTTCAGCAAGCTTTTCATCTACTCTCACCTCTAAAGCACAATAACTGACGTCTATTTTGACTTCTACATTTTCTTCCACCACTTCCAGCTTGTGTTCTACTAATTTCAGTCTAGTTTCAAATTTTCTCTGCTTTTCACGCACGTCATTAAAGAATCTCAGAGTCATGTTGACTTTAAGTTGGCACTTTGTACAGAAAAACATTATTTTGGGAGATGATCCTGATATCATGTTGTATTCGGTTGCGTTTAGCCCCGCGCATGCACTGACACTGTGCTCCCACCGGCTACACTCGGCACCGTTGTCCGCCTCTGTGACAACTTTCCCGCATGATACACAATTGTCATCTTTATCTGTTACGTATTCACTGGTATTGTTCATGCTGTCTGAAGCACTAGCTCTGTCACCTGCTTGTCTTACCGGAGATTCTGGGTCTTCTTTCTTTCTGTCGGCTCTGCTTTCGGATCTCCCGCCGTTGCGGCCATGTTTGTTGGATCAAGTCAGTTAGAAGGCGCGATCCTGGTATATACCAGAAATGCGCAATTCTCGTATACCAGAAATGCGCAATTCTCGTTGTACCAGAATTATTGAAATGCGCAATTCTCGTTGTACCAGAATTATCGAAATGCACAATGTGCAGTTCTTGCATAGTAGGACTGACAATTGGTGCAATTCTCATTATACCATAATTATCGGATGTACATGTGTCCGGCACAATTCTGGTACACACCAGAACAAAAGTAAAAAATACTGCCATCTTCATGCGCCGGCTACCGTAAAATCGAATTTTATGCCGAGGCTTCGCAGGAGTTTTACAAAAAGCTTGTGTTACGGCGCCAGTGTAGCCTGTAGGCCAAAGTCATGATATAAATAAATAGAAAGATAAGTTTGCTCAATGCTAACAAAGTTCCATTAAATAAATAAACTAAATGCATGATATAAAAATACTTTGATATCATGTCTTGCAAAAATGACAGACGCTGCAGATGTCGAAGTCATGTTTTAGTTTTTGCAAATTTCCATTTGTTGATCGCGTAACGTGTAAAAATAGTAAAAAAAAACATATGGGGACACATTTTGAAGATATTAATATTTTATTAAATAATATTTGTTTTATTCCTGATCTCATCCATCCATCTCAGGTGTTGTCTTTCATCTATCGCTTGCATGCCTCCTCCTTTTCCAACCTGTCGTCTTCTACACACGTACGATATGTGACAAAAGTATGAGAGTCATGTCAATATGAAATAATATTTTCGATATAATTGAAAACAAATTTAAAGTTGAAGGACAATCAAACGAGAATCGTATGATTTTGGTGAGTGACAATGAACTACCGGTATATTAATAAATTCCAACTGTTATTATCATACTGAAGGGACGATGTAAAAAAATACATCGCTATGATAGTAAAATGCAGCCCAGGTAAGCTTTAATGACTTCGATATAGGAATGTTACTCTTTACTGGGATACTATATGTATAATATATATAAAACCAACACCTAAATTCAATGATAGCAAACTCTTCCCCAAATATGTGGGTAGCCCTGAAAAGAGCTGTTTGGTTTGTGTATGGCTCTGAAAAGTGCCGTTATTGTTGTTGTATTCGGGTGGTTTAGAACCGATATATCAGTGATATATGGGCACAGATGTTGTGGAAGGCTGTTGTGGTGTCGGCACCAAAACTGTCTCGCCACATCCTCTCGTCGAGGTAGCTTGGCAGTTGTTCCGAGGAAACACCTTTCATCGCCTTTAACTTCAGTTTGGCTTTCGCCCAGTAGCTTTCGATGGCTTGAGTTTGTACACCTGTGGCTGGATCGACGAAGTTCTCGCTGTGGTTCACAGTAGCGTAGGTGTAGTTATTGTTTCGGCTCAGTTGACGGTACGCAGCCCACTGATCGCTGCGGATGATCGATCCGGGCAGCACGACACGCTCGATGATGGGGAGCAGCGTCACCGCTCGACGGTCTTGTACGAGCTCCTTTAATGGAACTTTGTTAGCATTGAGCAAACTTATCTTTCTATTTATTTATATCATGACTTTGGCTTCCAGGCTACACTGGCGCCGTAACACAAGCTTTTTGTGAAACTCCTGCGAAGCCTCGGCATAAAATTCGATTTTACGGTAGCCGGCGCATGATGATGGCAGTATTTTTTTACTTTTGCTCTGGTATGTACCAGAGTTGTGCCGGACACATGTACATCCGATAATTATGGTATAATGAGAATTGCACCAATTGTCAGTCCTGCATAGATTGGTCTCTTTACAGTTATTCTTGTTTCTTCGTTTATACGCATCACGTAGGTGCTCCCATTCAACATTTAAGTCAATAAATTTAGTTGTTCGAATGGTAAGGTAGGTATGGGCCGGCGTGGCCCACCCTTGCCGATAATTTTTGAGTCCAAATTGAACGAGGTGCGTGGTAATTTAGAGCGCGCGCACCCGTTGTTTTATGAATCTATTTCTGGCCTATTTATACCAGAGATTTCAGAAGAACCCCGCCCCAGTGGAGGCACGGTTAACCATTTTAGGAAATCGAGAAAGCCGTTATTGGCCGATGTCCATATACAACCGTCATCCCCGTACATGCTGGAAATGACCGTCGTATGCAAGGTATCGAGTCACTTTCTGAACCCCCAGGACTGGGAGACCTTCTTAAGTCCTTGGGGACGGTCAGTTGCCAACTAAACTAGTTTCTTATGGCCTGCATTCTAAATCGGGTAAACATTTCTCCCGTTTGACAGTCCAGTTATTATTACAGTCGGGGCGACTCTACCCCTCCCTACTGTGTAGACTAAATAATAAGCAAAGCTGCAAGCTGGCCAGAAAATTGCTTGACTTACATAAGTTGTATCAACCTGGGTTTTCTTTATGTTAACGTTAAATTACTGATTAAATATGTCTGAAATGACCACTATCTCTGTTCTTACAATTTTAGGCTGACCAAACCTTACAAGCTGAGCCACACTAGTATTTGTTCACCACAGACTATGTTAGCCAATCAACTTTCATAAATGTAGCTAACCTTTTCCCTACATTGGCCCGACTTGTCGGATGGTTGTCACTGTTGTGGCAGATAATTTGGCTTTCTCTCCTAATTAACAGTGTAGGTTGTATTTTTAACAGAAACTACCCTGGTGTGGTCTCTTTGGCTGTATATCACCCTTTTCTCCAGTGGATCCTTTTGCCAAGTTAAAAAAAACACCATTGTCCTCATATATCAACATTATTACATTTGGTTCATTATTATTAATTGAACAGCAGCTGTTATAATTAAGGTTCTTGATAAAAGGGTTGATACATTTCCAGAAGTTGCCTAATAAAAGAGGTTGTCTGGCACTAATGCTAGGTGTTGAAGGCTCACAAGTATCAGTCAGCTTGTCTATATTGTGAAATACTGTTTTATTCCATTACTGCTATTTTTCAATTTAGACTGAACATGACTGTTAAAACTAGGTTCAATCACCACATCACATTATGTTTAGTTTACATCTTTTGTATATCTTGTAATTTGCATGTCATGAGCATACGATTTTGCCATAAGCTGTAAACATTTATACGTTACTGGAATGACACTTCAGTTGTTGTCCTGTACATGTTACACCCCAGGCCCCACTAGTATTCTGAGACCTTTTTACAATATGTCTAATATGCTGCAAAGCAGATTTCAGTATAACCGTGGTATTTTAGTACAACAATAAACCATAGAATTTTACAGTAACCGCATGCTAGCTGTTGTTCCATATGCTAGCTGTTGTTCCACTATAGAATGTTCTATGCATAAAAATTGTGTAGTAGCAGATGGACAAAATTGTGTAAATATTTCCAAATGCTGATCAGCACCGGTAAATATGCTGAAGGCTCCAAAACTGTACTTGTAATGGCAACATGTAAATGAACAATTAAACACGAACCATTTACGATGCAATACAATATTTGTGAAATGAAGCAGTTTTTAATAAAAAAACAAATGAGGCGGTGGAATTGGCATGGTTTGTAGTCGTCTGTGCTCAACAACACATTTGTCTCCTAACTCCTTCTAGGGTCTCTAGGTGGTATTCCTCAACAAATTCTGTCCTGGAACATGCTGCCATGGAATTGACCGAATGTGTTGCTCTTATTCTTTGCGATTTCCATAACTACGAGGACATTATTGACCATCAAAAATACATCCACCACACCTGCTTCCATACAAAACAATACACATCTTAGTCTGATGAATCCCCGAGAACATATTTATATTATTTGTTTTGCATGAAATGATGTGTTAAACAATATTCATACATTTGCCAAACATTAATTATTGGATCAGCAGCTATGATTGATCCATACAACATTAGCCAAATGTCCAACACCATCAGCTACTATTGTTCCATGACCAAAAATCTGTATTTTGGATGCTCGCATTGCTGAACACTCTTGATAAGCCACCCTGAACAAACCCCATTTGTTTGGTCATCACTACTGGTTCACACAGACTTTCTAATATGGTTTTATTTACAAACACTGGTAAACGGTTCAATAAAGCCCCTGATGGGCTTCATTAATGACCACTAAGGTATCCTGAATCTTCTCTTTGGCAGACTACATACATATATATATATATAATGACCCCAAATCAACAACCACCCCAAAAACGCAACCATGGGTCAGGTCAGTTTTAATTTTACCCGACGAATGACACATCCAAATATTTGACACTTGGACTCGCCTCTAATGACATTCAATAAGCAGCGGCACTTTATACACACAGCTATATACGAATACGACTACGGCATAGAACTAATTTGCTTAGCTGACAGTATTTATGCTGATAAACATGAAATAACAGTTACTTCCAAAGTTGTATTTTTATTACCTTTAAAGCTGCCTTCTCAATTAATTTAGCCCATCGCAAATCATGTCCATTGATGTTCAAATCTGTAGTGTTAGTGAATGTATAGCTTAAGTAATATGCGCAGTCAGTTTAATAAAAAATCCAACATGTTTGCAGCAAAAACTATTTTACAACTTGTGCCCTTTTTTCCGGTTCTCGGACTAAAACTAATTTAATAGCTTGTCCGATGATTGCATCAAAACTAAATAAAAATTTGCACAAATGATCTTTTATGTTGTAGTTGATACTAGATAGGTTCGATTTGTCTAGAAATGAGTCTGAAACGAGAATGCAATTATATTTTCCATGGCTCTATATGACATACCCAGTATTGACTATATATTATGACATACCCAACAGTGACTATTGGACATACCCAACAGTGACTATTGGACATACTCAATAGTGTCTATTGGACATACCCAATAGTGACTGACTATTGGACATACCCAATAGTGGCTGACTATTGGACATACCCAATAGTGGCCACCATACATAAATGGATCATAAGTGAAACATGCAATTCCAATTTCTGTTAAATAATGCACACATTTAAATGGCAGTTCCCCGCTCAAGGTTCTGTTTGATCTCGGTCGTGTACTGTCCGTAGAAACGCTCCAGTTTCTTGTTGAACTTCATGTTGCGGTCGTTGATGTAGTCAATGTCAGCGTCCTCGTCGAAGTATCGACGTCTGCTGTACTTGGCTCTCTTCTCAATTCTGAAAACACAATATTTTCTATTTGACCGCTGGATATGTACAGGTGTGTGCGCGCGTGTGTGTACATAGTATTGTATACGACATTATACATAGTATTGTACATAACATTACACATAGTATAGTACATAGTACTGTACATAGCATTATACATGACATAACACACAGTATTGTACAATATATTGTACATGATATTATACATAGTATTTTAGACAAAACGATACATAGTATCATACATAGTATTATAGCAAACACAGTGACACAGAGAATTCCGGCAGACACCACTTACTGCTTCTCAAGGTCCTCCACCATGTTGTCAATCGCACCCTTGTCGTCCTTGTATTCTGTCACCCCCAGGGTGTCAACAGTGGGATAAAACACCTCACCCCTGTTCAAACAGACACAATTGTTCACTTCACTATACTAGTCTGTAACTGATTCTAACGTAGTGAATTTGTCATGCACAAATAAATTACAATTACCCAGCCAGCAGTGTTTATATTTCCAACATCAAGAAAATATTTTCTCGACCAAGTAATTTGACACCAAATCAAAACTCTAATTTTGTAATGACATAGATCTAATTCATCGAGACGCTTACATTTTCTCCTTCTGCTGGTCGTAGCCCGCCATGTCAGGCTTCAGTTGCTTTGTTAGTCTCTGGTACTGCCTGTGTGTTGCCTGCTCATAATCTGAAAACGTAATCATCTATTGAATTGTGACAGCAATGTGGCACGTGTGGTGTGTGTTTGTGAGCATTTGTGAGAAACATTGGTGAAAGTCCAGTATTGACAATATTTTCATTATAACAAAAAAACATTCAAAAATGTACAAAATTGTAGTTTTAATACTAGCAAAACAATACTATTTGTACAAAGGTGTTTCAATTAAATAGCGCAACTTGTAGAGACATGATAAGTAGCAATAAGAAGTAACTAGTACTGAGTGACTGACCGGAGAAGCCCGGGTCGGGATTCTTCTTCTTCTTCATGCGATCCCATCTCTCTGCCTGCTCAGCCCCAATCTCCAGCAGCTTCACCCGGTCAAAGTCCTCTCCCCTCTCCTCGCACTCCTGCCACGGACACAAGGTTCAACGTTACTCACACACATCTATTGAAGGAATGCCAAGCTTTGTAACAGCAGCAAGAAGATTTGAACCCTGCTCCTCTTGGTTGAGGGTCCAACGTTCCAACCACTTTGCATATTACACTACAATGTTTACATCTAACTGTTTTCAAGGTGTTTGTTAATTCAGTTAGTTTTATCAATTTCTATTATCCACACGTAATACACGCCACATTGTGAGTTTAATGAACCTTGAAAGTTGAGATGATCCCTTAAACGCATAAACTAGTAACATCAGTCCGATTTACAAGTTTGGTCAAATGTATCAGATTAAATATTTTCTACTTAGATTTATTACACACACGTCGTAGGAACTGACAACTGTAAGTCTGTAACATAACAGTAATACACTATTCATACGTAAATTCCTCCCGAGTCTTACCTTGCGCCTGGTTTCTTCCTCCTCCTCCCAGTCAATCCTCTGGCGCTTCGCCTCCCAGTTACTGGGCAGTTTCTTCCTCTGGTCCTCGGCGACAACCTCCTGGTGGTTTAACTTCCTCGCCTCATTCTGCAAACACAACAAACTCTCTCCAATAATATCCATAACACAAGGAAATGATCAACACCAGAAATTATTTCTTATTTCAAGGGCACCATCCAGCTAGCCCATGTGTCAGTAACCCCCAGCCCAGTAGGGCAGTAAGTTAACCCCGGAGGTGTGAAAACTGAGTGCACACATGCTGACATGTTATTGATTCAACGTACCCCATCTGGTGCATCCGTTATTACTTAGACGATTATCCAATTATAGTGTAACAATATAATTTTAAATATAATGATATATTATATAATCTAGTGACATGGCTGGGCTATATCATTTCAAGGACTTCTTATTCACTTAGCCTGTAAAATTCATCCCTGGTGCACGTGTTGCTGTTATGTCTTAATGACCTAATAAAAAGTTGCCTTTTCTCACGTCTTTTGTTAACATGTTTTGTACTGTTGTTCCAATTAATCAATTTTGTGAATGTGAATGATTGGTTGGTTCATGTTTCGGTCAATTAATCTATTGCAATCTTTTAAGATCGATCATTTTCAACTATATAATAAAAATGCTGAATTTCATTCCCGTTCCCGAGTTGTTTCGACTTGAAGGAAATCTTGTGTGCAGCAAACAGTGCCAGTGGCGCCACATCATGGAGTCTGAATAATCGCGGTTACTCGTGGCATCAACAAAGTCGGATGCTGTCAAAGATATATGCTGACAAACTATTTCCCACGTAGTGCCGACGGAAAGCTCCGTGATTGTCCTCATATGCCTAAAATGATGCCAATTAACTGATTAGTTCAGCGAATAATAATCGTAACTTGAAACATGTTATTAGCCACAGAGCTCGATCTTAGTTTGGTCCAGTCACCGTTTTGTTTCGCAATGTTTTAGTCTGTTCGCATTAGTTCAAGTTTCCTCATCAATATATTGGCAAACTGCAAGCCAGTGTTACTGAACCAGGTTATTTTATTAGTTCAGACAGTTAAAATGACTTTCTGGGCTTTTTTGAGGTGAATATCCTGCAAGTTGCTAACAAGATTTCACACTGCCATCAATCGCTGATGGCTCTGCCATGATAAACGACTAGGAGAGATGGGCCTGTCCAAGACACTCTTGGCCTTGTCTGGTGATAAACGACTCGGAGAGATGGGCCTGTCCAAGACACTCTTGGCCTGTTCTGGTGATAAACGACTCGGAGAGATGGGCCTGTCCAAGACACTTTTGGCCTTGTCTGGTGCGGCGAAAATCATAAAAATAAGTTTTCAACATATTTGAGGCTTTATTTTTCAGCTGATATGTATGGTTACATTTTCCCTATTGCATGGCATAGGGACACACAGGCAATCAGTAATTATATGGTGCCAAGATGAAATTTGTTTTGTTTTATTCCGACAATGGCCGCCCACAAACCAATTATATGATCGATTGGTTTAGCCAAACTAATGATCGATTATGAAAATTAAACCGATAACAACACTAATATTTTGCTTTGTATATGTGTCATGTATTCCGCCTCATTAACTTTGTTCTGCTCACCCGTCTCATCTGAAGACTTCGAAGTCTCGCCAGTCTGTCTGTCTTCTTGCCACCGGAGCTGCTTCCCTGGCTGGATGAGCTCGCGCTGGGTCCAGCACCTGCAGCTTCTGCCATCTGAAGGATGAGAAGCAAACAAATGTTACACCTGCCAATCAGACGGTGTCAATTACATTATTTCAATTCAAATTCAACACCAGTTACAGCATACCAATTCCATGCCGAAATAACCGAATGAACAGAGCAATCATACACATTAGAGCAGCTTTCTTTAATTTCTGCATATTATAGTATCTAACTATAATCAAGCTAGCATGTGTATGTTTGTGTGTGGTTATGTTAACGTTTTCCTCCTAGATGGCTTGCACCTCAGGTGCCAAACTTTCAGGGATTAATCTACGACCACACGAATGAAATGTAACGTCTATATTTTTCCGAAATACCCCGTATATCAAAGGTTCTTAGTGGCTTTTATGGTAAATCAAATGTTCGCTATGTAAAATATTAACTTCCAACAATCGCAGAAACCATGTGCATGCGGCGAATGCATTTGAGGGTATGTAGCGCCATCTGGGCGGTTTATATTAATTATAGTAGAAAACATGCATAGCGCCATCTGGCACTTAACATCGACTAGGTTGCTTGGAAACAGCAACATGAATTAGACGCTGACACAAGGTAGGAAGATGTAGACACTGTTTTCTAGCCATATTCACAGGGTTGAAAAAAATCATAATTTAAAAAAAATAAAAAATCGGATTTTTTAATTCAAATCGGATTTATTTGATTTAAATCGGATTTATTTGATTTTTTTTATTGATTTAAAAAAAATCTGATATTGACATTTATATAGATGTTTATATTTATAAACTCTTTCAAACATGTTCTATTCAAATCGATTTGGGTACTTGTCTTAACACAGGGTACATGATTTTTGCTTATATAAAGACATTAGACAATGTCCACAAGGCCTCACCCCCTGTAGCTGCTTGGAAAGGAAAGCATGCTGTGTGTCTGAGGCTGTAAAAGTCATCCCCCAGGCATTACGCCTTAGGAAGCCATGAAGGCCATATGGCCAGTGCTTAAACCTGGTTTCTGTAGTGCAAAGCAACTTAAGAGTGCAGTTATACTGACTCTCCTGGACGGGACACTAGTCCATCGCAGGTACCTTCCAAACAGTGTTTGTACTCATTTGCAGCTGAGTAGACTGAGGCAAAGTAGGGTAAACGAAATTGCCTAAGCTTCGAAAACGAACCGTGCCCAGTGTGGGTCTTGAACTCACAACCCTCAAATTTAGAGTCCAACACCTTAACCACTAGGCCACAGCTGCCCCCTGTCTGAGGCTGTAGCAGTGCTAATTATTGTTTGCTGAGAGGGTGGATTAGCACCTGTCCAGGGCTCTGTGTACTCTATGGGTCTCCAACCAGACTGCAAACTGGTACAGTATTAAACAATTGTAGCCCAGAATGTCTCAACATACTGAGTTGGTAACAACTAGCACAAGCTCTAAGTGGACTTTAACTCAGGGCTTCTGACTTGAAAAGATACTTGCTCTGGAAGACAAGTTTGTGTGGCTTCACTGCATTCAGAAAGGGAATAGCTTAAACATACACAATGTCATTAAATATTTGACTGTCAGGCTATCTGATGTCAATAAAGCTACACAAGTGTGCGCACATTGTGCTTTTGTATTAAAAAAACATACAAAACTTTGTTGATCTCGATGCTTGTAAACAATTATTTGTGTTAAATTCATATAAATCAGCAATAAAAAAAAAAAAATCATAAATCAATGATTTTTTTGGAGTGATTTAAATCAAATGATTTAAATCAAACAACCCTGCATATTCATAAAAGCGATCACCTATTTGGTAAACATCGCTATCATGACTGTCACGTATGAACTACCAAGTTATCCTGTCCTGGGGACGGGCATTTTTGCTAGTGTAAATAATGGCAAACAAATATGATATGTACGCAACATATTATATTTCACTGATTATTTGCAGTGAATAATTTGAGTCAAAAAATCATCACTGATGTAATTGAAAAAGTTATTGATAAATCAATTACATTTTCTCCAAATACTTTCAAAAACATAACAGCAATTCCGGAATTGGAGTTTCAATAAACAATTACAATGTAGCTGACCTTGGCTCTGTTGCCAGTGACAGGGTCCATGCACTAAGGGAGATATGAAATTCAAAGCCATTTCAATTCATTTTAAGGAAATCGAGAAGGTAAATCAAGGCTACATTGCATAGAATTAGTAAACAATCACACAAAACAACTGATCTAGTCTGACGAATGACAATATTGGAGTTGCTGTTTTGTCATGTCATACTATCTATAAGAGTTTTTGCCATTTGTACACAGGTTATTTTTATGCTGCCGATTGTGATGTAGGCACACTGTCTTGGCGTCCACCAATGGCTGCTACTCCACAATAACAATTCAATTGACAAAAATTTAATTCAAGGCTACTTGGCAAAATTCAAGGATTTCAAGGTGTTGAATTAGGATAACTGAAATTTTCAAGACTTTCAAGGTATCGTATGAACCCTGCAATGGTTAAATATATATTGTAAACCACAAACGCAGGCTTCTGGAAAAAGTTATATACAGATATGCAAATTTTTCCTTTTAACTGTTCTGCTGACCAAATTATACAAAGAATCAATACAGTTATTTGTGGCTTCATAGCCTTGGTTGTCTTACACATTGTCTTCATAGCCTTGGTTGTCTTACACATTGTCTTCATAGCCTTGGTTGTCTTACCCATGGTCTTTGTAGGCTACTGGAGCTAACACAAAATAAGCCAGCATTAATCCAAATTGTAATAGAAATGCAATAGCTCAATTACTATTACATTGCCTTATATTACGATTACATTGTATTATGTTCCATCTATTACTATTACTTGAAAAAAATGTAATCATTACTATAACTATTACAATGTAATTGACCCCCTGGGCCTGGTAATAATGATTTTGTTTTATTCAGATTGTAAAGTACAAGGTCATTTATATGTTATATTTAGTAGTATAGATCGATTGGAACGTATTCAATCTATATTTTTAGTTCTATTAATATCAAGAGATTAACAAAAACCAGGTTTGTGAGATTGGAAACGCCCTGTTTTTAATCAACAAGAACTGTTAGTATTTCACAGGGTGAGTAATGATGATTGTCAAGTGCGGGGAGAGCTAAAGTAACATGGTTGTCACTTAAAGGGGGAAACGAATTAATAGTGGTTAAACCCTGGACAACCCTGGTTTAGCCGGAGTCCGAGGAGAAGTAATATTTGTACACAACACTTGCTGATGACATCGTGTCCAGCAACTGAGGTGGTGGTGGGTTAAGGGATCAAGACCCAATAGGTATTCTTCAATTATCTATGCAGATTACAGCGCCAACAATGGTAAATTGTGTAAACTTGGGGTATAAAAATCCCTGGAGGAAGAATTAATGGCGGGCGGCGGCGACTATTAAATTGGACTTGGATGTATAGCCATGCCGTTCAAGAACTAGGAAAATGTTCTCTCAATATTTTGGAATTTAAATTTTCAGTAAGGGTGAACCTTGTCGGTTCATACCTGCTTTGCCTCTCGATAACTAAAACTTCAGCCTTTTCAATTTCAATTCTATGTGTTTTATTTTATTATTTAAATTGACTAGAGATGCCAATGTTGACTTCATCGAACTGTACAGTTGTGTACTCGGTGATACTAGTGTAACAAACTTAATTGTTTAATAAATGTCTCAACTACCGAGACGAACCTGGATTATTGCGTTGGACTACTTCAGTGCAAAACACATATAGTGCTTATTTGGTCGAGCCAAGCACAAGACACTCGACCTGGCAAGCTTTTTATGAAAAGAAATACAAATTGTGAGCATGACGGCCTCATGCACATGCTCCCACTGCACAACGAGAAAAAGAATGAGGGGTCAAATCTTACAAGATGAAGACAATGATACAGTCATTTGCAGACCTGGGGTCAATTCAGAATAAATAATGATTTTGACAGAAACAGACTGAATTGAATCCCGCAAAATAAAATGAATTGATTGAATTGAACATTGTCTATGTTGCAATAGGACTCTTGTTTGCTAGTGCTATTTTTTTAAAGTTGATATACTACTTGATAGTAACTGACATTATTTTTCAACCCGGAAATAGTTGCATTTTGATTCTACGCTATAAAAATGTCCCCCCGTACCGCCACCAATGAAAGGGGGCATAGCCCCCTATCGTGCTCTCCCCCCAGCGCCTTTGGCGCTGGGAGGGGTTTTGCCCCGCGCTCCACATCAATATTACAATAATCTCACGCATTGTAAACTCTGGGGGTTGGCAGCTCTGAATATGGGCAAGCTTAAAGATAGAAAGTGCATTTATTTAAACGAAGTGTCTAGGCGTACGTGAGCCGTATCTTTAGCATGGGGGTCTAAACGTACGTGAGGCTGCGCGCGCATCAGTTTTCGTTTTTCATTTCCTGCTCTAAATCTATGCGCGCATTAATCGTCCCATTCGAAAATTAATGGCGTTTGATCAAGCAATACAAATTGGCGCGATTTTTTTCTAGTTTATCTAATTTGGAAACGGCAATTGGTCATTACGAACAATCGAAATTAGTCAACTTGTACAAGCGCAACTCAGGATCGATAGCGCTGTCCTAATGTTGCAAAAACGGCAAATAAAGATCTTGTTTTTGCCTAAATCAACTACTGACACTGTGACAGTACTGTTGACGTGTTGTATACGCGGTGGAAAAACATTCAAATCGAACAGCAAAAGGCAGCGACAGGCTCATCAGTAAGTATTCTTTACTTTAGGCATGGATTCTTTATTTATTTTTTGTTAACATTCGTTGCATAACAATGTCAACGTTTGGTAACAACCCAATTAAAAAAAATCTGAATTTATATCGCATTGCTGCATTATCGTTCATGTTACAGTTATTCGTTCGTTCTAGTTTGATGTTGGTTATCCTCCCAGACAGTTATGCATTTGTGTTTATTTGTATTTTATGTGTCGGTTTATTTTGATCATGTGTGTTGTTAATCTAGCTACCTAGTTGTTGCTATTTTACAAGTATTACTATATTAGTGTTAGGGATCGAACATAGAAAACGGGGGTTAGTAAATGCTACCTTATACTGGCTAATATTGCTGGGCTACATGGTTAATGACAATGTAACTTCGGAATCGAATGCCAATCTGAATTCACGTATGTCAGAGACAGAGGCGCCCATTAGATAGCGCCAGTGGTTACTGTAGGGTGTATGGACGTTATGTCACAACATAATTTTAAGCATAACCATGACATTTATAATTATTTAGTACAAATCGTCTTTTTTGTGACATAACGCTCTTTTTTGAGACATATCGTCCACAGTTTGTGACATAAGCCACATGGGACATAACGTCTATAATTCTACTGTAGATATCAAAGCAGTCCTGCAAAAAATACTGTTTAGTGCATGGTCATTGATATGCCTTAATGTTTATATATGCACGATCTATGGCTGGTTTGTATAGCACATCGTAAACATTATTTTTGTTTTCAGTACTACCCAACAACATTGTCCTGTTGGTCTGCGGATACAGGTGTCACAAGATGCCACGGAGCTTGTTGTTGTTAGTTTAAACGAGGAACACAACCACCAGGGAAGCACCCCTTCGTGGGGTTAGTAAGGTCACACAGAATGGGGTGTGGAAATGTAAGGTATGTGACGGGGATGTTGATGGTGGTTTGTCAGTATGGTGTGATGCTTGCCTTGATTGGTTTCATGGCAGATGTATGGGCATCATTACAGCACCTAAGAACAACCTGGATGTGTAATGGGTGTCATACATCTCTGTAATAATATCAGTGTGTTGTCAAAGAACAAGCACATACACCAAGGAAACTGCCTCTCGAATGTGAGGCATGACATGGAAGGTTTCCACATACCTAACAAATCAACACGCACACATATACCATGACTGGTCAAATACCAAATACAAGTAACCCTGGCATTTGAAGGTTTCAACTTGGGTTGGTCATCATCTGTAGATGGGCGACTGTTTGGGGGCTTAATAGAATCGAACTACGAATGTGTATATAGCTATAAATAGTATGTAATATGTGTGTGTGTATATATATATATATATATAATAAATATGTATATATATATATATAGACAAATATGCAATATCATATTCATGTGCAAATAGTGCAATATAACATCCATGTGCAATATCACATCCATGTACTAACACTCTGCTAACATTCTGTTTCTTCTGTCTAATCATCACATACTATTCAACCTTTTCCATTGTTTCTTTTCTCTATCATTTCATTCAACTACACTGTTTACTTTATCGTCCATGCAGCATCTCACTCTGATAAATAGTTCAATCAATTATCTACACACATTGTCTTCTTTCTGTCTGACTATCGCCTTTCCATATTACTGCCAGGTGTTTGCACTTCATGTTAATGGGTTGTCATGTGTTCGGTGAACTGCAGCGCATCAGCCAGACAGCTCAAGTGACACATCAACACTTCAGTGTCTGCCATATATACATGTTACCATGCATGTACAGCACGTGAACACAATGCATGCACATGCATATACACACCATACACATTAGTTAGTATATTAGTACATTATAGTAACAGATGCCATATTGAGAATATTTTAATTAGTGCACCATGTACATTTTTACATTAATGTGTTCTATGTAGAAATGTTTACATTAGTGTGTTCTATGTAGAAATGTTTTACATTAGTGTGTTCTGTGTTTTACATGTTCACTGTTGAAATGTTTTACATTAAGGTCATTCCATGCCAAATCAAACAATAGTAAAAAAAAATGTATTGATTTCCTTATATTTAAACCCAGTACTAAGTAGCTATAGCTGACCACTTCACCAATGTCTGTTCCATGTCAGTTTTGTGTCAGCACGTAGAAATGATATCCAGTGCCAGGAGTTATGTTATTAGGTATTATGTTATTTATTAAGTATGTTCCATGCGCACCATATAATATAAATGTTTAACACTGTCTATAGAAATGTATACAATTACCAACATATTAGCATGTATATTAATTACATCAGAGGACGATGGATTGAGCCCATTTTTTATTAAACCGCCTTATTAGTTAACCCTAATATGTTCTGGTGTAACCGGGTTTCAATTGTGTATTATGTATTCAAGGCATCCATCCATCTAAATTGTATTTATGCATGGTTAATAAAACTATCTTGGTTGTTCACTACAATGTTGCTTTGTGTTTATTCAAACACACGCACACACGCACGCACGCACGCACGCACGCACGCACGCACGCACGCACGCACGCACACACACACACACACACACACACACACACACATCGGTAGATAAATATAAAATGTCTATATATAATCACTTTCAGTATTATTTATTGCTCCCTCCAATGTAACATGGACACACATTTTTTATTATAGCTCAAAAAAATGCAAGACCAAAGAGTCTGCCTGCTGTACTTCTAGAAGTTTGCTAAAAATACGGCTCACGTACGCTTAGAACTGAGTGCTAAACATACGGCTCACGTATGAAACAACGAAAGCAGTGACTAAAAATATGGCTCACGTACGTTTAGAACCGTGATTTACAGTTTAAAATGCTCATGCACACACACACATTACATATACTAGTAAATTCATAAAATGTCTACATAAAAAATCGGTATTAATTATCGAAGCCATTAAGTACTACTCCCTCCAATGTACACATCTTTAATTATAGCTCACAGAAAATGCAATACCAAAGTGCCTGCCTGCTGGACTTCTAGAATAATTTGCTAAAAATACGGCTCACGTATGTTTAGAAGTGAATGCTAAACGTACGGCTCGCGTATGAAACAACGAACGAAGGCCAACAACGAAAGCAGCGACTAAACATACAGCTCACGTACGTTTAGAACCGAGTGCTAAAGATACGGCTCACGTATGAAATTACGCGCATGCGCTCAATGACTGCCGTACTTCTAGAATTTAAGCTCAAAATACGGCTCACGTAACCGGAAATCCAAAGGTATGCGCATGCGCAGAATGACTGCCGTACTTTTAGACTCAAGGTCTAAAGATACGGCTCACGTACGCGGGCACGGACCACAGTCAGAATCCATCCGCCATTACATACATAAAGAGTCCCAAGGAAAAAATTCATTGTGCAGATAGGGTTTACTTGTGAGAGCAGAAATTGTGTGTATGAGTGAGTAGAAGTGATGTTTTTGTGCACAGTAGCATCTAAGCTTTGAAATGATGCCATTTGTCAGTAGGTATACCAGTTGCGTAATGACACAGTGGCTGTTAGGCAGGATGTACTCATATTTGAGAAACCGGGGAATTTCATGGCAGAAATGCACGGGCCTCATGCTTTGAAGCAATTTGTGCGAAAAGGAGGTATGTCATTTTCACGAATTTCGCACACCAGGTGTCTTAGTGGGTCTGTCATTTTCTGTGAATTTAAAAAAAAAATTGTAGGATAAATTTTCAATGTAGGCGCAAGAACGTTATAATGGTCGTCTATGGGAAAAGTGACTGTGGTCCGTGCCCAATATGAAATTTTGACTGGCTTGTTACCAAGGCAACGCATCGTGGTAAAACAAGCATGGATGACATTTTTTGTGAGAAAATATAGGTGGAGAATCAAGTTTAACACTGTCTTGTCAAGAAATGACAGTTGCATGTTATGGACTGGGTGTTTTAAAGCATATTGTATAGGCTAGCTAGCCCAGTATGGTGTCATGTGTGTGAAATTTCCAGCTGGGAAATGGAAGACAGTTCTTGTACATAGATTAATGTATATGCTACACCATAATTTATCAAAGATTCCTAGACATCTAAGTTGTAGCCATATTTGCAATGTCAGCTTGTGTGTTAATCCACAGCATATGATACTGGAGCCACTGCATGTAAACAACAATAGAAGACAGTGTGTGAGAGAGCAGCATTGTTTTGGTCATGGTCATTACCCTCAGTGTATTTAGAAATTGTGCAGTTGAACAGGTGAGAGACAAATCAAAGAATTAATGTATGTAATCCATCCGCCATTACATACATAAAGAGTCCCAAGGAAAAAATTCATTGTGCAGATAGGGTTTACTTGTGAGAGCAGAAATTGTGTGTATGAGTGAGTAGAAGTGATGTTTTTGTGCACAGTAGCATCTAAGCTTTGAAATGATGCCATTTGTCAGTAGGTATACCAGTTGCGTAATGACACAGTGGCTGTTAGGCAGGATGTACTCATATTTGAGAAACCGGGGAATTTCATGGCAGAAATGCACGGGCCTCATGCTTTGAAGCAATTTGTGCGAAAAGGAGGTATGTCATTTTCACGAATTTCGCACACCAGGTGTCTTAGTGGGTCTGTCATTTTCTGTGAATTAAAAAAAAAAATTGTAGGACAAATTTTCAATGTAGGCGCAAGAACGTTATAATGGTCGTCTATGGGAAAAGTGACTGTGGTCCGTGCCCACGCGTAGCCACGGCCTTATTTAAATGACTCTACAATTATAAAATACACATCAATACTAGGGCGGGCATCAACTTGGGAAACATGACTAATAACTAGCTATTTTCCTTTCTTGTGCCGTGGCTCTAAAAAAAACAGGATGGAAACGTTAAAATACTATGTTATCGTTCAAACAACAATTCTTTATTTTAGCATCCAGAAACAAACTAACATAAATCATTCGTATTAACTTACTCACCTATCCTGTTGGGTGGCAATTTATACAAATAACAGCTATTGTAATAACTGAGTGGTTAAAATAGGCTGATATACACAATTCTCCGTATTACGTTTCGAGTTGTCGAAATGCCGAAGTTTACCTACAGAAGTGGTTTGGGAACATTTTAGTACCGCGTCAGTTCTATTTAATATGATGATCACTAGATGGCGCCTCTGTAAATCACAATCAGACAGACTCCCCAACAGTAGTGCCACTTATCATAATATTACCACTGCCACAACTTGATTAAAAATTAAAAATGGACAGTTGCTGAGTTGGTTGGCTGGCCATTGTTGCTTACGACTTGCTACAACTATTATATCTGATTTAAGCATACATACGAATGAAACGCCTTTGTCGTAGGCAGAGTTATCCTCCCCAGTAGCTTGCCTACCTTTGCCAAGGACAGGAGGAGAGCTGATGAACACCATCTCAGAGGTGAACACCATCGCTGACGAACACCTTCTTAGAGGAAAGCTTAAATTGTGACAGACTCTGATTGAATCGACATACGTGACACACACTAGCAAGAAACTTTGGGCAATGATACGAAAATTCTGCAGCGATCATCGAAAGGCAAAGCAGTTCTTGAGCAACTTGGTTTGTTGTTTGCTGTATTGTCCGTTTAAAAAAAGAAAGATACAAATGCTGCTCAAACCAAGTTCGTCATGAACTGCTGCTAACACACTCCAAACAAACAACTGCTGCTAACACACGCCAAACAAACAACTGCTGCTAACACACGCCAAACAAACAATTGCTGCTAACACACGCCAAACAAACAACCAAATGTACGTCTCAATCAACAACAATACCCCAATGACGCGGGGTTTACAAGACCGTTCACTACAGCCGAAGTCGAAGCTGGTATCAACCGGTATTTGACAATTGTAGCTACTTCTATTATGTGTGTCTATATGTTGAAAATAAAGATTCGTTCATTCAAAAACTCACAGAAGAACAACAAGGCAACAGGCCTAGATGGCATCCAAACATAACTCATCAAACAGTTCGGTCCGAAGGGTAGGGATTGGTAGTGGTACTCCTGAAACCAGGATAAACATATGAGGCGAAGAGCTTCAGACCTACCTCTTTGTTGTGCTGCACAGGTCAACACGATGTTTGAGCGACTGATATTGAACCGGGTCGTCCAACACGTTGACGGAAAAATCACCACGGAACATGCCGGGTTCCGTCAAGGAAAATGGTGCACGGACCAGCTGCTCAACTTGACAAAATATATTGATGATGGATTTGAAAAGGACTAATTACCGGAGCTGTCTTCGTTGATCTATCGGCAGCATACGACACCATCAACCACCGACGCTTCCTCGCCAAAGTGCTAGAGATGACCGGCGACCTCCATCTTACTGACCTAGTACGCAATATGCTCGTAAACCTGCGATTTTTGTGTGGTATGAAATGACAAAAAAGAGCCGATGGCAAAAACCAAGAAGCGGATTACCCCAGGGAAGTGCATTGACGTCAATGTTGTTCAGCAAATACAAACATTTTGAATTATTTTTAGTAATGTTTTAGGTGAACTGTTTCTATTTTTAAACGGACAATACAGTTCTCGAATCCTGCATTAAATGACCAATCTATCCACCATGAAACTCGCAGCTTTCTCTGTGCCGACGACGTGTGCATAACATCCCGCGGCAATAACTTTAACAACATTGTAACGACACATATATTGTAAGCACAAACTCAATGTTAGTTGGAATGGCATCAGACTTGCCAGCACAGCAACACCAGTGTATCTTGGTGTCCACCTTGACGGAATCCTATCATACAACACCGGTGTATCTTGGTGTCCACATTGACAGAACACTATCATGCAAAACACAAAACAGAAGATAAATGCGCGGAACAACCCAATCCGCAAACTCGCATACTCGAAATGGGGAAGCAGAGCACCGACTCTAAGATCCAGCGGCCTTGGTCTTGTTTTCTATTCTACTGCCGAATCTACATCTGATGTATGGGCAAGATCAACGCATGCAAATAAGTTTAACCCTGCCCTTCACGACTGCTGCCGAATCACAGTGGGCTGCCGGAAGCCTACCAACATAGTATACATCTGCTGGCTGGTATAGCTCCCCGGCACAGAAACATCACGACACGTGGCAGACACAAAGCACCAACTACACAACCACGTGCCTACTGCAAGCCGAGTGAAATCGCGGAAAAGCTTGGTGAACACCACGAAACCGCTGAACTCATCGCCCAGCAGCACCATATTAGAAATTATGACAATATGATGAGGAGGATGAAGATTGGGTTGATGAGGAGGACGAAAATGAAGGTGATGATGAGGATGATGAAGATGGTAACGAAGTCGATGATTAAGACACGATGACGAGAATGATGGAGAGGATGAGGAGGAGGAGGATGAGGGTGATGACGATTATTACGATTGTGATGATATGGATGAGGATAATGGGGATGATGACCATATGATGGGAATAGCACCATGATGAGGACGACAAAGATGCTGATGACGGAGAAGAGGATGAGGATTGGGATGATGAGGGTTATAACGTAATGATGAGAATGATGAAGATGAGGAGGATGAGGAGGACGAGGAAAAGTATAATTATGATGAGGGGGATTGTGACAATACGACGAGGAGGATAGGGATGATGAGAGAATAAGGATGCTAATGAGGAGGGTGATTAAGACACGATGACGTGCATGATGCTGATGATGAGGATGAAGATATTTGGGATGATCAGGATATGCAATGCAACATCTTCAATCTTTAATATCGTAGCAGTTTCATTGAATTATGTGATGTTGTAACGAATTATCATTATTTTGTTTCGGAAAATTGGATTAAAAAAGAACAATTTATATTATAGTGTCATTTTGCCTATCACTTTTCGTAAACCTACAATATACAGTAACATTGACTACAGTCACACTCCAATGTTGTCATTTGAATTGTAGGTTTGACTACAAAGATTTTAGATTAACAGTAGCTATTGCAATTAACGTGGATGGAGGTTAGCGCGATGGGGGACATGCATTCTGGCAGGAATCCCGGCTGGCAGGCAAACATGCAAAGCACTGGGGTCAGTGCTTCTCAGCTTCATTGGCCCAAACTCCTAGAGGGATCGCGACCCACTGGTTGAAAAACACTGCACCATGTTCATCATCTTCATCCTCCTCGTCCTCATTATCATCCAATATGCTCATCATCTATGATGTCATCTTCATCATTTTGTCATCATCATCATCATCATCATCATCATTATCCTCGTATTTATCCTCATCAACCTCATCATCATATTCACCATCATCATATTCATCATGCTCATCCTCCTAATCATCTTCCTCCTCATCCTCCTCCTCATCATCATCATCATCTTCCTCATCGTGCTCCTCATCATCATTTTCATTATCCTTGTCCTCATCAACCGCATTATCACATTAACCATCCTCATGCTCATCGTACTCATCCTCCTAATCTTCTTCATCGACCCCATCATATTGTCATAATCATCCTCAACCTCCTCTTTCTCCTCCTCCTCCTCCTCACCACCATAATCGTAATAACCATCATCATCCCCATCCTACTCATCCTCCCCATCATCATGACGATAAAGGAGGAATCCTCCTCCCCATCATCATCGTTATCACATAAAGTCATAAGCGGTTGATTATTACGTAAGCGGTTGATTATTATATAAGGTGTTGATTATTACATAAGGTGTTGATTATTATATAAGGTGTTGATTATTACATAAGGGGTTGATTATTATATAAGGTGTTGATTATTACATAAGGTGTTGATTATTATATAAGGTGTTGATTATTACATAAGGTGTTGATTATTATATAAGGTGTTGATTATTACATAAGGTGTTGATTATTATATAAGGTGTTGATTATTACATAAGCGGTTGGAGCACGCGATAAGAAGATTTATGTTTGATAAAGGTCATAGCTCTCCTCGGTGCACAATGCCGCTCCTCTGTAGCATCGGGACTGCTATTGTATTTGTTATTATATTTCTAATGTGTTTCTAGCATATATATAGAGTGTAGTGAAACATGTGAACAGTTTAAATAAGATATATAGAGTGTAGAGAAACATGTGAACAGTTTAAATCAGATATATAGTGTAGAGAAACATGTGAACAGTTTAAATCAGATATATAGAGTGTAGCGAAACATGTGAACAGTTTAAATCAGATATATAGAGTGTAGTAAAACATGTGAACAGTCTAAATCAGATGCATGCATGCATGTCTGTCACCAATACCGTTACACGACCAGCAGCTCCTGTCTGTCTAGCAGCGTAGTCTATGTGGACTTACTGACTTAAGGGTTCAGCCTACTGTTACGTTTCCCATTGGTGACCATGTTAACGTTTTGCACTTTTATAAGAAAACGAGACCATCAAAAATCCTGAAACTTCTTACCTGCCGTTGTCATCATCTCACTGACATGCTGGCCGAGTTTAGTCAAAATCACGTATTTCTAACTCTTTTAAAATGCCCGAACGTGACATACCCGTCAATATTTACCAATTTCTGCATAAATTACTACGCACACGCGCCTTGTGGCGAAACAATTGCCAAAAATCCTTCCGCCCAATGAAATCATCTAAAAATCCATAGTTACACTGTCAACATGTTCTACCAGCAAACTGCTAATGTGTCTGCTCAAATGCAGTAATGTCAGATGATATGATTTTTTTTTAATTACACATATCTAAAATTACTGTGCCCTACATTCGTCTAACATAACATAAGTCTAACTGAGGCATGATCCCTTAAATGCACATGCCATATTAACCAATCGTTGCTCTCCGGTAAGTTGCACCCTCCATCCTGCTCTATTGACTGCATGCCGCTCTGCGTCAACAGCGGAAGCCCGGTATCATTTCTGATCTGGCCACTCCACCTCTTCAGTGGCCTGCCTCTCTTCCGTTGTCCTTTTCAATCTTGCTTGAATTCTTGACAAACTCTCTTGTCATACGGAAACGTGCCCAAACCACCGGAGTATTGTGTGTCTAGTGACATCTAGTCTATGTCCGCCTGCACAATGTCAATGCACCGCAATTATGTGTCATAAAAACATCAAAATCAATACCGAGCATGTGTCGCGGTAAAAACGCGGACTCTAGGATTATATCGATTCTCACGTCTGCGGGTATTCAGTTGCAGTCACAATTTGCCATTTTTATCCTTCCGGTAGCGGACAGTTTCAGGTGACGCTGTCGCTGTGATGATCTAGGATATCGCAAAGGGGGAGGCCGGGGGGGGGGCAAACTTAGTCACCCATTAGTTTACCATGCTACCGTGTAGTGGCGCAACAGGTTACATACGAAAAGAATCAAACATTCAAGACAAATGGGGCGTGGCCCAAAGCCCCCCTAAATACAATCAATCAATCAAAAAAGCAACGCCAATGCACCACTGATATCAACGAATCGATTTAAGTATAACATGAGCTACTAGTTCGAATTTGACTACTCGACGACTCGGGTGATTTAAAACACTCTCCCAACAGAGTCGCCTCGAGTATTCGTCAAAAGACCGACGTAGAGTTTCGGGAACCAAAGGTACAGTTAATCGAGTCTGTTATTGTACGCCTATCCCTACTGTCGCTGGTTCCCCGCGTATTCATCAAATCCGTTTAATTCGGTCTGAAGCCTTTACCCAGCACAACGTGGGCGCGTGATGCCATAGTTGATTAGTTTACTAGGAAGGCCTTAATGGGAATCACAATTAAAAGCTTTATAGAACGGTGGTAGAACAATATATTTATGTTGATGCTTGGTCACGGAGACACCACCATCACATACGGCATCCACACGCTGCGTCTCACGGGGAAGGCTATTGTTGGAACTAGACAGTTTTTAACAGCCATTGTTACCACTTTTATACCGTGTTTTGGGGAATCCAGTCGTTGGTCGCGAACGCAAATGTACCTTTAACTGAAAATATGAATATATTCTAAAATGTTGCCTTAAATAGTTGCGGATATGTTCGAACGAGCTGCAGAAGTATTCATCATAACCACATCTGATTTGTATAGTACACATTCCCTGATCCCAATGACAGGAATCACTCAAATGACAGATATTTCGTCGTCTTTTATTTTTATTCTCTTTCTCTTCCGCCAACTGTTATTGAACATCAACGATTTGTAGCGTACACACCGTGCCTGTAGAGTCTAAATATGTCGAGTCAATCACCAAACTTGAGCACAAAGGTTATTTTGGGGTTACATTTTTAAACGTGAACGACGCATTGCCTAGTTGCCGTTCTTAAAACTCCATCCTCGACTGATTAAGCCTAGGCGAATCCGGTTCGTTGATGTCCAGATATGTAGTCTGTGAATAGTTTAAGTAATGTAATGATAAGTAATACATTTTGAATTGCGTTTTTTTTAAATCATCGAAAGAATTGACTTTAGTCGTTAGATCTGGTAAGGCTCAAAATAGTGGATATCCAAAACGGTAAACACTTTAATGGGGCAAGGCTGATCACGGGTGTGACTTCCATCCTTTCGCTGATCACATGACAAAGTTATGAAATTTCACTAAGGGCAAAATTCTTGAGTTTTCAGCGTTTCCATTTCCACTTCAATAAATACTGGATCAAGCGTTAAATAAGTTAATAGTTTGTCTGATGATTACACAAAACCTACATACAAAAGTTGTACAAACGAACTAGCATTTCCTAGTGGATTTCCGTCAGTTCATCATCTATTTTAGACATCACACAGAGCGTGGCTGTAGCTTTGCGGTTTGTCAGGGACGTTAGATCTGGTAAGGCTCAAACACTACAGACACTACAGTGTCTGCAGCTTGGTATTTCTCTGGTGGCGAAATAGCGAGGCAAAACAATTTGTGTCGCGCGACGTTGGATCATGTCGAACTTGGCTACAAAGATCAAAGGGCATAACAGGCCACGAATTCGCCGTTTGGTATAATCACGCTTACTGTACATAATCACGCTTACTGTACATAATCACGCTTACTGTACATAATCACGTTTATTGTACATAATCACGTTTACTATACATAACCACCGATACTACAAAGGCGTCGGAACCGTGGGTATGATGGGCGCTCCCCCACCTATTGGGTAGGTATATGTTCAGCAGTATGTGCTGACCCCCGAATATGCTCGCAGGAACCAACCCTACGTGTCCGACAGCTTCCGACGCCTGTGTACTATAAAATTATAGAATGATAGTTCCACGTTGGTCCTCATACAAATTAACGTGAACCAGATTGAACGCTCGGGGTGAATAGACTAACGTATCCTCTTCGTACGTTAGTTGGTACATAATACCAATTATAGTTACACTATAACAGTGTAATATAATAATTAGTTAAGACACATTCATACAGGCTGCACGTACCTTCGTTGGTGACATATTGAAAAATACTTGAGTAAGTGCATGGGTGATGATACTTGAGTAAGTGCATGGGTGATGGTACTTGAGTAAGTGTTTGATGTGATGATATTTAAAACGAATAATGAAATTGTTGTCTTCATACTACATTAGATACCCTGGAGCCTCATTGATCCGGACGCCGATAATCCGGACGCCTCGCCACCGGGACATCATTTCACGGGAACGGAATCAGCAAACGGTAATATTCACTGTTGTGTGCATAGCTCATCTATCCGGACATAATTACCGGGGACAAACGTGTCAGGATTAACGATGCTCCACTGTATATACCTTACATGGCAAATATATGTCGCTACGAAGGAGTGTACTGCTCGTTCTGTGTAAACAAATGCGGCAGGTGAAGAATAACCAGGCGCGCCACCTACTGGGTGTGCCATGTGAAGAAGTTATACATCACGTGAAACAACATATAACAAGATGGCCGCCCGAAGTTACTAACTCCAAGTGGCACGTGGGCAATGAGGCCTGAGGCGTAGCCATATGTTGGCCGCTTTTTTCAGATATGTCAATTTAATGTTTAACCAGTGCACGCACACGCACACGCACGCACACACGAAGGTATATGTGAACACTGAGCCATCGTGTGAGTGGGAGGGGAGTGGAGAATGAGGGCGAGGGATAGAGGGGAGTGGAGAATGAGGGCGAGGGATAGAGGGGAGTGGAGAACGAGGGCGAGGGATAGAGGGGAGTGGAGAATGAGGGCGAGGGATAGAGGGGAGTGGAGAGTGAGGGCGAGGGATAGAGGGGAGTGGAGAATGAGGGCGAGGGATAGAGGGGAGTGGAGAATGAGGGCGAGGGATAGAGGGGAGTGGAGAATGAGGACGAGGGATAGGGGGAGTGGAGAATGAGGACGAGGGATAGAGGGGAGTGGAGAATGAGGGCGAGGGATAGAGGGGAGTGGAGAATGAGGGCGAGGGATAGAGGTGAGTGGAGAATGAGGGCGAGGGATAGAGGGGAGTGGAGAATGAGGACGAGGGATAGAGGGGAGTGGAGAGTGAGGGCGAGGGATAGAGGGGAGTGGAGAGTGAGGGCGAGGGATAGAGGGGAGTGGAGAGTGAGGGCGAGGGATAGGGGGGAGTGGAGAATGAGGGCGAGGGATAGAGGGGAGTGGAGAATGAGGGCGAGGGATAGAGGGGAGTGGAGAATGAGGACGAGGGATAGGGGGGAGTGGAGAATGAGGGCGATGGATAGAGGGGAGTGGAGAATGAGGGCGAGGGATAGAGGGGAGTGGAGAATGAGGGCGAGGTATAGAGGGGAGTGGAGAATGAGGGCGAGGGATAGAGGGGAGTGGAGAATGAGGGCTAGGGATAGAGGGGAGTGGAGAGTGAGGGCGAGGGATAGAGGGGAGTGGAGAGTGAGGGCGAGGGATAGAGGGGAGTGGAGAATGAGGGCGAGGGATAGAGGGGAGTGGAGACGGTTGGTAGAGACGGCAGTGAAACGGGACTAGTAACGTAGGAGAAGGGGAAACAAAAATCGACGACTGGTATAGGTGCCAGCCTCACCCCGGACAACAGGGATAAAGAGGAGAGCAACAATATGACAAGTAAGTATTTTATCACGAGTATTACCTATCCTAGTTCCTCACGATATTTTGAGATGACACAAATATAGATACAAGATAGACAAACCAGACCGCCGGAAACAACGGCTCCGCCAGCTGTCCAATGTGGGGCTAAAACATGTCCTTTCTTCATACTCATGCATATAAGTTCTTACAAAACGCCACAGCGCGTGAACGTTCGTGCGACGCGCTGCGTATTTTTTCACATGGACTCTAGAGTTCCCATCGCGTCACCGTGTGCTATCAACATATAGACGTGTTGAGTTGGTCTGCGTTGTAATCATAATTATTTACAACATAACACGTTCGTTAGGACTGGTTAAAACTAATCCTTGACATCACTGTCTTTAACCGGTTCCACTCGGCGTTGACGGGCAGGAAGAAGAAGACAAATAACGTCAACGATGTCCTCTGAATCCCCCGGCTACCCCCTCCATCGCCCCTGGATACCCATCTGTTGTTGTTGTTGCTGTTGTTGTTGTTGTTGTTGTTGTTATCCCGAGCAGTGGTCAGTTGAGGAATGACCACAGACACAGCAACAACTTCCAATGTCCATCTACCAATGGTGACCAACGCCGTAAGAACAACAGGGATCAATAGCAGCACACTGGTTGTGAACTGGAACAACCAGTAACAACAAGACATACAAGCTGCGAGAGGACGAAACCTTTGCCTAAGACGGTCCCATGGAAGTCTCGCTATCCCTGGCCGTACGGCAGTGACCTTCCACATCGGCACAAGCACACAACGGCGTCTCGACGTCGGCGCAACACGTCCTGCTAGTCTCCGACGTCGCCCCGCAACACCCGGCGCCCGACCCGCACGGGAGGGGCGACCTAGGCGGCAGGACAGTCTCGCTCACCACGGCCGCCGCCGCGTCAAACAAGCTCGTCTCCTGCAGGTTTTCCGTCGTCGGCTCGAACTGCGTCCTCGGCAGTTCATGGACGACGTCGAATCGCGGCAGCCAGCTGCGCTCGAAGCGACGGGGCGGGCGCGTGTCTGTGCGACTGTCCTCTCGCCATTCTCCCCGCATCGTCCCTATGACTGGGTCGACCGAGAAACGCTTCAGCAGCGAGGCGTAGCGGCACTGGCGGGAATGAGAGAGTGACTGCGGGTGGTTGAGATACGCGACCGACCTCGTCTTTTTCTTGAAGTACCTGTCACAGAACATGCGGTGCTACACATGAGCAAAACATTTCCGGTGTTCCGTCAAACCAAATTGTATATAACCGTGTGTCGCCTCTGCGCATGTTTATTACTGTTCGTGCACACGCGTCTGGGGCTCACACAGCTTAGACAAATTCTAGCACTTGTTTAATCTTGAATAAATAGTCATAATAAGGCAAGTCTAAGTCAAAACGTTGTAGACCCAATTTACAGAACAAATACAGTTTGACCTTTGTCATCCATTGGTGACGCACCCGACTCCCACGACTGAAGAAATACCGCAAGATTGATGTCGTGAAATGATGAGCGAGCAGAACATAAAACGGAAAACGTTTTTTTTTACAAAGAGAACAAGTAGGCAGTCTTGTCAGTGGCATGGCAAATTACTGATGCGATAAATCCATATTTGTGAAAAACACGCGAGAGAATTTGACGCGAACGAGGTATAACTCATTTCTTTGAATGCATTTATCACCGACTGGCACGCAGCACGTGTCAAACTGTAGCACGTTTATTCCTGGCTCAATTCTCTCAGGAAAAGATGTACCCGGCTGATATGCTGCTGACCTAATTGTACGTTGTTGAAGTACTCCAGGCCAAGATGCACCTGGTTCAAGTACTCCATCCCAAGATGCACCTGGTTCAAGTACTCCAAGCCAAGATGTATCTGGTTCAAGTACTCCAGGCCAAGGTGCGCCTGGTTCAAGTACTCCATCCCAAGATGCACCTGGTTCAAGTACTCCAAGCCAAGATGCATTTGGTTCAAGTACTCCAGGCCAAGATGCAACTGGTTGAAGCACTCCAGGTCAGGACCCACCTGGTTGAAGTACTCAAGGCCAATATGTACCGGATTAAAGTCTCCAGGCCAAGCTATACAACTGGTTGAAGTACTCCATACCAAGATGCAACTGGTTGAAACACTCCAGGCCAAGATGCATCTGGTTGAAGTACCCAGGCCAAGATGCACCTGGTTGAAGTACTCCAGGCCAAGATGTGCCTGGTTGAAGTACTCCAGCTCAAGATGCACCTGGTTGAAATACTCCAGGTCATGATTCATCTGGTTAAAGGCCAATGCAGGCCAATATGTACAGGATCGAAGTACTCCAGGCCAAGATACAACTGGTTGAAGTACGCCAGGCCAAAATGCAACTGGTTGAAGTACGCCAGGCCAAGATACAACTGGTTGAAGTACGCCAGGCCAAGATACAACTGGTTGAAGTACTCCAGGCCAAGATACAACTGGTTGAAGTACGCCAGGCCAAGATGCAACTGGTTGAAGTACGCCAGGCCAAGATACAACTGGTTGAAGTACGCCAGGCCAAGATACAACTGGTTGAAGTACTCCAGGCCAAGATACAACTGGTTGAAGTACGCCAGGCCAAGATGCAACTGGTTGAAGTACGCCAGGCCAAGATGCAACTGGTTGAAGTACGCCAGGCCAAGATGCAACTGGTTGAAGTACGCCAGGCCAAGATACAACTGGTTGAAGTACGCCAGGCCAAGATACAACTGGTTGAAGTACTCCAGGCCAAGATACAACTGGTTGAAGTACGCCAGGCCAAGATGCAACTGGTTGAAGTACGCCAGGCCAAGATACAACTGGTTGAAGTACTCCAGGCCAAGATACAACTGGTTGAAGTACTCCAGGCCAAGATACAACTGGTTGAAGTACGCCAGGCCAAGATGCAACTGGTTGAAGTACGCCAGGCCAAGATGCAACTGGTTGAAGTACGCCAGGCCAAGATGCAACTGGTTGAAGTACGCCAGGCCAAGATGCAACTGGTTGAAGTACGCCAGGCCAAGATGCAACTGGTTGAAGTACGCCAGGCCAAGATGCAACTGGTTGAAGTACGCCAGGCTAAGATGCAACTGGTTGAAGTACGCCAGGCCAAGATACAACTGGTTGAAGTACTCCAGGCCAAGATACAACTGGTTGAAGTACGCCAGGCCAAGATGCAACTGGTTGAAGTACGCCAGGCCAAGATACAACTGGTTGAAGTACTCCAGGCCAAGATACAACTGGTTGAAGTACTCCAGGCCAAGATACAACTGGTTGAAGTACGCCAGGCCAAGATGCAACTGGTTGAAGTACGCCAGGCCAAGATGCAACTGGTTGAAGTACGCCAGGCCAAGATGCAACTGGTTGAAGTACGCCAGGCCAAGATGCAACTGGTTGAAGTACGCCAGGCCAAGATGCAACTGGTTGAAGTACGCCAGGCCAAGATGCAACTGGTTGAAGTACGCCAGGCCAAGATGCAACTGGTTGAAGTACGCCAGGCCAAGATGCAACTGGTTGAAGTACGCCAGGCCAAGATACAACTGGTTGAAGTACTCCAGGCCAAGATACAACTGGTTGAAGTACTCCAGGCCAAGATACAACTGGTTGAAGTACGCCAGGCTAAGATGCAACTGGTTGAAGTACGCCAGGCCAAGATACAACTGGTTGAAGTACTCCAGGCCAAGATACAACTGGTTGAAGTACGCCAGGCCAAGATGCAACTGGTTGAAGTACGCCAGGCCAAGATACAACTGGTTGAAGTACTCCAGGCCAAGATACAACTGGTTGAAGTACTCCAGGCCAAGATACAACTGGTTGAAGTACGCCAGGCCAAGATGCAACTGGTTGAAGTACGCCAGGCCAAGATGCAACTGGTTGAAGTACGCCAGGCCAAGATGCAACTGGTTGAAGTACGCCAGGCCAAGATGCAACTGGTTGAAGTACGCCAGGCCAAGATGCAACTGGTTGAAGTACGCCAGGCCAAGATGCAACTGGTTGAAGTACGCCAGGCCAAGATGCAACTGGTTGAAGTACGCCAGGCCAAGATACAACTGGTTGAAGTACTCCAGGCCAAGATACAACTGGTTGAAGTACTCCAGGCCAAGATACAACTGGTTGAAGTACGCCAGGCTAAGATGCAACTGGTTGAAGTACGCCAGGCCAAGATGCAACTGGTTGAAGTACGCCAGGCCAAGATGCAACTGGTTGAAGTACGCCAGGCCAAGATGCAACTGGTTGAAGTACGCCAGCCAAGATGCAACTGGTTGAAGTACGCCAGGCCAAGATACAACTGGTTGAAGTACTCCAGGCCAAGATACAACTGGTTGAAGTACGCCAGGCCAAGATGCAACTGGTTGAAGTACGCCAGGCCAAGATACAACTGGTTGAAGTACGCCAGGCCAAGATACAACTGGTTGAAGTACTCCAGGCCAAGATACAACTGGTTGAAGTACGCCAGGCCAAGATGCAACTGGTTGAAGTACGCCAGGCCAAGATACAACTGGTTGAAGTACGCCAGGCCAAGATACAACTGGTTGAAGTACTCCAGGCCAAGATACAACTGGTTGAAGTACGCCAGGCCAAGATGCAACTGGTTGAAGTACGCCAGGCCAAGATGCAACTGGTTGAAGTACGCCAGGCCAAGATGCAACTGGTTGAAGTACGCCAGCCCAAGATACAACTGGTTGAAGTACGCCAGGCCAAGATACAACTGGTTGAAGTACTCCAGGCCAAGATACAACTGGTTGAAGTACGCCAGGCCAAGATGCAACTGGTTGAAGTACGCCAGGCCAAGATACAACTGGTTGAAGTACTCCAGGCCAAGATACAACTGGTTGAAGTACTCCAGGCCAAGATACAACTGGTTGAAGTACGCCAGGCCGAGATGCAACTGGTTGAAGTACGCCAGGCCAAGATGCAACTGGTTGAAGTACGCCAGGCCAAGATGCAACTGGTTGAAGTACGCCAGGCCAAGATGCAACTGGTTGAAGTACGCCAGGCCAAGATGCAACTGGTTGAAGTACGCCAGGCCAAGATGCAACTGGTTGAAGTACGCCAGGCCAAGAGGCAACTGGTTGAAGTACGCCAGGCCAAGATACAACTGGTTGAAGTACTCCAGGCCAAGATACAACTGGTTGAAGTACGCCAGGCCAAGATGCAACTGGTTGAAGTACGCCAGGCCAAGATACAACTGGTTGAAGTACTCCAGGCCAAGATACAACTGGTTGAAGTACTCCAGGCCAAGATACAACTGGTTGAAGTACGCCAGGCCAAGATGCAACTGGTTGAAGTACGCCAGGCCAAGATGCAACTGGTTGAAGTACGCCAGGCCAAGATGCAACTGGTTGAAGTACGCCAGGCCAAGATGCAACTGGTTGAAGTACGCCAGGCCAAGATGCAACTGGTTGAAGTACGCCAGGCCAAGATGCAACTGGTTGAAGTACGCCAGGCCAAGATGCAACTGGTTGAAGTACGCCAGGCCAAGATACAACTGGTTGAAGTACCCCAGGCCAAGATACAACTGGTTGAAGTACTCCAGGCCAAGATACAACTGGTTGAAGTACGCCAGGCTAAGATGCAACTGGTTGAAGTACGCCAGGCCAAGATGCAACTGGTTGAAGTACGCCAGGCCAAGATGCAACTGGTTGAAGTACGCCAGGCCAAGATGCAACTGGTTGAAGTACGCCAGCCAAGATGCAACTGGTTGAAGTACGCCAGGCCAAGATACAACTGGTTGAAGTAACCGTGATGAGAGATTTAGCGAGATACTTACCCTCGACAACACACGACACCCACCAGGTTGATGGCCAACAAGAAGAAGGCTCCTAGACTGGCGATGCACAAAAGTGTGGCTGAAACAGAGAACAACAAAATGAACCGCTAATTCAGTATGCGCGCTTGTGAATCGACAGAACGCTTCATGATTTATACTGATGTTTACACATATACTCATATAATTATTATGACAAGTTTGGACGCCATTACTTAGGCACTGAGTTAAGTGGGGCTCTAGTATATTATGTTATTTTGCTTATGAAGACAAATGTAGGAGAGCACTTTGTTAAACTAAGACAAGACTGTTTCTAGTTCTAATTTGAGCAATAATGACGAGGATTGCAAGAAGTGGAATGGTGGAAGATGGTTTCAGAAATACGTGGGAGACGGGAGGCTGAGCCCCAACAAAAGGTGGGAGATGGGAGGCTGAGCCCCAACAACAGGTGGGAGATGGGAGGCTGAGCCCCAACAACAGGTGGGAGATGGGAGGCTGAGCCCCCTGCCACACCCCCTCAATAATACAGCGTGACGTTTTTCCAGAACTGTACCTAAATAAATGTGTAAGTGTCCAACATTATCATTGATGGCGAAATGGTAGGAACGTTATATAGAGCGCTCGAGTAAAAAAACTCACGTAGTACGTGCGTGCTCTCGAGCAAGCGACACAGTTTGGCTACGAGCAGTCTGAATGGCGACAACAGCATCATAAAACGTCGTTAAACGCCAGCTCTCCGTCGTACTGGATGCACCAGAGATAGATATCATGCCATCATTATTCAAACCAAAGTAGAGCCTGGTCATTTGCATACATATAATCCCTGCGGTTTTTTTTCAAAACAAACGCCGTGTCTCGCTAGTAGTAGGTGGAAGTTTCTGACACCCCCACTGGTGGTGGCTACGCATGACTGACATCAAAGGAAATACACCCTAATATCGCCCACCGACCGCGGTTGCGCGCGCAGCCAATCAGAGCGCCCCCTGGCGGTTGTAGCCGAGCGCAGTGCAGTCATGCGTAACCTAAGCGCCCCCTAGCGACTGGAGGAGGAACGAACATGGACCTAGTTACGTAGCCAATCAGAGCGCTTCCTGAGCGCAGTGCCTTATGGGTAACCTAAGCGCCCCTAGCAACTGGAGGAGGAACGAACATTGACCTAGTTACGTTTACGGGAGGGTCATTAACCTAGTAAGGAGACGAACAAAATCGTACGGTGCACACGTATTTTATTGAATACAACAAAGCGGCAGCAATACAAACGAGGCGATCGTATGTGATTGGATACAACGAGCAGGGTATGATGAAGATGAAGACGATGACGAGGCGACTTGCGAATGGTGACCATCGCGCCAGAGGTCGCGAACTTACGGGTGTCTCCATCGCGCCAGAGGCTCAGTACGATATGCGATAGTACGGTATACCCTTTTTCAGCAGGTTAATCCAATCGAACACGCGACAATCGTTAGCGACCAGATCGGTGTGGAAAGCGTTGACGAAAGTTCGCATAGGAGAACCGTTACAACGAAGCATGATATAAGTGACACAATATTGTCCGCAAACGTTAGACAGAGGACTCTGAAGTCTCGTGCTGTTATGAGTCCACTCGGAACAGTGTTTGTTCAAGAAGGTGCGGAACGCCGCGTGGCGAGGTGGCAGACCGTACGAACAGAAGTATTCGCCGCGCCCGTCGGAGGACAGGTACAGCGCTATCCAATGTTCGCCCGGTTCGTCGCCGTCGTCGGTGTTGCACACGAAGGCGATCGGCAAAGCGTCAATTGTTGTAGGTAGTCCATCTCTGGGTACGACGCCGCCAAAGACGGACGCGGTGTTCGGATCCATCGCCAGTAGACGGGCGATCTGCAGGGTGTCCATCTCAGAAGTCGTAGATGACGTTGCGGTTCTTGTCGATTTCCAGCACGGACTCGAATTCGGCGTAGGCGACGACGTTCACGGTGGTCTGAAGCGCTGCACGGAAATGAAATTCTATGCGCAGGTTGCCCTTTTGTACCAGATTAAAGCAGGGACCGTCGCACTGGTCGGGGGTCAGGTCGAAACCGAAGAAGGTGTAGCCGTCTCAGTACTCGTCGCGAGTCAGACCGTTCCCCTCGTCCTGCCATATCTTGCCGGTCGAGGTGAACAGGCTCGCGTAGCTCCTGGCGAAGAGGTTTTCTTCGAAGTTGGGCTGGAAGGGTTTGGCGGGTATCTGACGACCGTCCACGTACACCGAGACGAAGCTTATGGCGTTGTTCTTGGCGTGAAACGGGTTTGTGGCGTACGTGCCGTTGTAGGCGTCGTTGTCGATGCAGCACAGTACGAGACGTTTCGGCAGAGCGCTGAGGAACAGGTTCTCGTGCGTGTGCGACAGAGCTCCCGTGGGAATGGAGTACACCTTGCATTCGACGGGTCGTAACGGATACTTGACCGTGGTCCGCTCGAGAGCCTTGATGTGAGCCATCTGCACGGCCGGATTGAGGGTGGCCTTCTTGACGAACAAGGACGCGTTGACGATGGTTATCTTGTACTCGTTGTTTCCAGCAGCAATCAGCGCAAACGAGGGCTTGCTGCGCACCAGTCGTAACTTGACGTCGACACCGTTGATCAGGAATTTATCCTGCAGAAACATATCCACGTGGAGACGACCCATCATGTCGACCACGCGACTGCCGGCTATGTACTCTCGACGAGTCACGAACCCGGGGTTAGGATCGGGTCTGGCGGCTAGCTCGGTGGCGTGCATGCGACTAGCCTTGTCCTTGTACCACAGCTGATTCGTCAGCTGCGTCGACTTGGCGTCGAATCCGTAACTCAGCAGCGCCTCTATGTAGGATCGATACGGGTACGAGTTGAAGGACGAAGAGGTCACGAGCGTACCGTTCAGGGAGAGGTCGACATTGCTGAACAGCGACTGCAACCAGTTGTTCACCGGTCCCACGGGTTCGCCCGCGTCGATAGGGTTACCGTTGGCTCGCGTCACCTTCACCTGCACGTGTAGCATCGTGTTGGCGAGATCCATGTAATCGTCTCCCGATCCGGGGATGAAGAATTCTATCGGTCCTCCAGAGTCCAGAGAGGCCATGGGTTGATGTTCCACCACGTGACTTTCGGCGATGCAGTTCTGAGTGGGGGGTACGGTAAAGAGATCCAGCTCGGTCTTGACTCCCTCGCACGACTGTCTATGCACGAACGCCATCTTTGTCGTCGAATATGTCGGCAGCGCGTTTCGTGGACGTCCGTTTCTTGCGGAGTCGCTTTAATGCAGTGAATGTCGCCTTTGCGGCCGCTCGTTTTATACGTTTACCAGGGGGGGGGCTCGAATACTGCTTATCACGGCGTCGGTGACGCGTCTTTTGGCAGCCGTTTTTATGTTCTGGCCTGATAAGACGTCGCCGGCTATACGAACGCCGGTCTTCAACGCTCCCTTGCCCAACGCCACGGCACCTCTCTTGATGAGCGGCATGGCGCTGCGCAACAGACTGCCGAACAGACTGCCCAGTCCGTGACCTCGCTGGTATTGCGCACCGGCGAAGTAGGGCAGCGCACCGCCAGCCTGGCGCGCGTAATAATCGTTGTAATTCATCAGAACAGTCCGGGCTTGCGTCGACGAAAATGAAGCGTCACCGTCACTCTGCCGTATTCGAATGGCACGCGTCGACCCATGTCGTTCCTTATATCCACCTCGATCGAGTTGAAGTTCGAGCGCAACAGGGGTACGTAGTGCACGTTAGTGAAACGAGCGGACACCCTGTCACCGTGACGTCCGCTAATCGGAAGGGCGCGCAACAGAGGCGCGAGAGTGTCACCCACTATACGAGACTCCACGATGTCCGTGTAGAGGTAGAAGGTGTCGAACCCCTGCGTCAGGTTCACCACATCGTCGGCCTCGATGTGGAAGGGGTACGACGAGTCGGGATGGCGGGAGTCGACGGGGAGGACGGGAGATGACATAACCGCCTTTGGCTCGCTGGCTACGGGTTTATGGAATCCTAACATGGCCGCCACCGCGCTGTGGTACGGTACGGTGAACAGGGTGTTCGCTGTCATGTGTAACGTCATTTTCTGAGTGACGGAACTATAGCTCATTTGAGCCTGTGTCTCCTCCGTCCCCATACTGTACAGTCCCTTGTTGACGTGATACAGCAATGTTAACGGATCGTCGTAATACCCACACGACAACTTCGAACGTCGGGACGAGTCCGTAGCATCGATCGTGTTGAGGAAGAACCAGACATCGTTCTCTGTGACGTTGTACCAAGTGTGTGGATACTGGACCTCAGCCAACCCACACTCCCACTCGCCGGTAAGATCGATGCGTTGAGGCAAGGCCGTGACGTAATGGGTCAAGGTGTTGTCGGGGTGCATCTTCATAGAAGCGTTGCTAGGCAGCGTCATGTAGAAATCAGTCGCCATTGCGTCTCAACGTGGGATTGGGCAGTAGGTAACCCAAAGAACTACTCAACAGAGCCGTCCACAGAGTGGAATCGCCGTGACCTGTCGTCAGGTTGTAAATGCTGATCAGAATGACCGTGTACAAGACGACGACCTGACACAGAAACACGATCTCCTCTTTGGGACACGCGGTACCGAAAAGATGCCAGGGAGTGCTGTCTGGCTCGTTCGGTGCAGCGTCAGTACAATCCTCGTCCTGCTCCACTTCTTCCTCGTCTATGATGGTGGTGGTGGTGGTGGTGGTGCAGGTCGGTGGTGTCGCGTCGTGTGTCATTTCTCGAATGCAGTGTCGCCATGTGCGCGGCTAGTCTTTATAGTGGAGTGGACGAGTGCCCTGGCATCGATCCAGCTGTTGAATGCGGAGGAATAGCCGAACCATTTCACCAAAGCCTCCTTTCGTCTACCAACTGTACGACGTTGCAGTACCTCTTGAACACGGTACACTTTATCGACGGGTACCGACACCTTCTGCAGCTCCAGTTCGTAGAAGGTACCCTCCAGCACTTCGCCGAGATCGTCCCGCAAGCGGTACACGGGTGGATCGGAGGGGTGAACCTCGTGTACCGTGAACATCTCTTCGCTCCAGTTCGTCTCGTAGCCCTTTTCGAACGTGCGTTTGTGCTTGCTGACGCGCACGCGATCTGACACGTGCAACTTGGGCACGCCATTACCGTCGTGACCGTACAGACGTTGCCACACTTTTTCTTGATTCTTGGCATTCACGTGTGACGGAGCCATACCGATCATGCGGTGGCGGGCGTTGTTATACGATCGCACCAAGTCCGGAAGGATGTCGATGTACCGCCACGTCTGGTGTCGCGTGAAGTATCGCCACATGCGCGACTTCAACGTTCGGTTGAATCTTTCCACGACGCATGCCTTCGTCTCCGCGTTGTGCGTGGAGAAGTGATGGATGTCGTAACGCCGCAATAGAGCCTGAACGGATTTGTTCCGAAATTCTTTGCCGTCATCTGTCTGCAATATCTTTGGCCAAACGTCGACGAACGTGGATTGCAGCGCTGCCACCAACGACGCCGCGGACTTGTTCTTCATGGGAACACACCAGGCCACTTTCGAGAAGACGTCGATCACCGTGAGTATAAAGGTCATACCTTCGTTGTCGTTTTTCACCTTCACCTTCGGCCTGCCACTGCTGATGCATACCACACACGATGACGCGGCGTCTCTTGAAATGACGTCTCGCTGGTTTGTGTAAGGTGTAGGCGTCCTGTGCCGACAACCATTCTTTGACGACCTTCTGCGGCAGGCGCGTGACGCGTCGCAAGCCGTCGACGCCACCATAACTGCCTACCCTTTTGGGATCGAAGTAGACCTCACTCATGGGGCGTTCTCCCCTCTCTGCCATCAAAAGAGGAGGAGGACCGATGCGTTGACGGGGGCGGTGACGTTGACTCCGGAGTACGACTGCTGACGAATGACGAGGAGCACGCCGACGTGTAGTAGGACATACACTATGGCACCCACAACGTAAGCGGTGGAACAACAACGGTCTAGTAGCATAACCATAGTCTGAATAACACCTGTTGTATAAGAATGTCGGCTGCAGCGTCTCCCAGCAAGGTAAGTCCTTCGAACAATATCGCAGCGACGAGGGAACGGTACGCGTCCTGTGGATCGATGAGCATGACGAACACTGTGCTACGGACACGCGTCGTACCACCTTATACGTTGTTCCATCCAGCCAATGACGACGAAGCCTTGCGTGATGCGGGGGGAGGGTGGGGTGGACAAGGAATGTTCCATTCGACGAGCGAGGGGGGTTCGAATAACGCCTGTTGCATAAAACTTTGGACTATACCGTGAGCAATCATGTAAAGTCCACTGATAAATATCGCACCGACGACGGAACGGTACACGAGGTCCTGTGGATCGGGCGACATGACGAACACTGTGCTACGGACACGCAGCGTACCATCCTATAGGGTGTCCCAATCAGCCAATGACGACAAAGCCTTGCGTGATTCGGGGGGTGGGGTGGGCATGGTATGTTCCATTCGACGGCTCTGACGGACGAGGGGTGACCAACTTAGCGATCTTCGTGCACTACCTGCAGCAGCAGCAGCAGCAGCAGCAGCAGCAGCAGCAGCAGCAGCAGCACGCGAAGTAGTAATTGACCGACGAGAGGGAGTGACCGCCGGCGCCGGACGTATGTAGGCTCTCCTGGAGACGTTACCGACCAACGTCATGGGTAGGTTGATGGCACGGAGTTGTTGTGCGAATGGCTGCCAACCCGTCGGAGCGGTCTTTCTCTTACGCAACAGATCATTAACGAGATCCACCACGTTACTGCCGACAACCGGCACGCCCTCGTGTATCAGTTCACCGCGAGCGGTCCACGCGATATCTCTCTTCAGATGCTCCATCAAACGGCTGGCTTTGGCCTGCATGGTCCTGGGAACGGTGGCCAAGACGGTGGCCTCCAGTCCGCTAATAGGAGCTCGTACTGCACCCTCTGACCCCGGCTCCACCTCAGACTCGTTCACCGTGACCACGCGTAGCGGTTCCTTGATGCGTTTATCGGTCAGGACGTTGTATCGCTGCAACACCTGATTATACAGTGTCACCTTGGTCCCGTCGTCTAGGTCCTTTCTATCGAGGATGGTCTTCATCTCGTCATCGAGGGCTTGCACCTTCTTGCCTAAGGTGTCGGTCGCGGGTGGGGGTGACCGAAGCGTGTCCAACAGGCGCGGGTCCACCAAGGCCATCTTGCGTGCGTGTTCCATGTATCTACCTTTTGGTCGGCACCTGTTGGAGCAAGATTAGCAAGACCGAACTTGCCAACGGTGCTAGGAAGGCCGATAGGAAACCGCCGCTCTGTCCCTCGCCAACCTGCGGTTGCAGCAAGATGCGTCTTCTCCTGGCAGCGGGCGTTCGTCTATTAGCCAACTCGCATAACTTCGTCCTGTATTTATTCAATCGTCGCCTCTGTAAAGCGGTCAATGGAATGTTCTTTGTTAGTATGTTGTAGGCACACTCGGCTAGTGCACACAGCAGATCGGCGTCGGCGTCGGCGATGATGCCCTTTTTAATTTTGTTGTTCTTGACTCTGGCCAGAGCCTGTATGCACACGATGTGTCTCTTCACCAGGGCAGACATGATGCGAATGAAGAGACTATCCACACACTCGGTCGTTTTATACCTTCGGCAAGTACACGTACTGAACACCGTCGTCTGGAAAGATGGCCGTGCGCAGACGCATGTCCTCGGGCGTGTCCTGTTTGAGATCGACCAATAGATAACCGTACGGTACCGACGTGGCGTCTTTAAACGCCTCTTGCACGAACTTGCCGCGTCCCGGATACATCTGTCGAGCCAAGTTCGCCATCTGCGATGCGTCACCTGGATTCTTGAACACCACCATATACTGCGAATTCAGACTGATGGTGCGACTCTCTTTGTTTTTAGGGAACAGGTTCTGTACGAGATACAGCACGGACGTGTTCCTGTGGTGACTTTTTTTAGTGAACAAGGTCGTGACCCGTTCGTCCGTTTCTGCCATGAGATCGTCTATGACGATGAGGTTCCTCGTTGTCGGATCGAACATGGCCGCCGTCGGTAACCCTTCCTCGAATCGCACGTGACCCAAGTCCGTCGTTGCGTAAGCCTCTTGCCATTCTCCGTAGCACCACGTTATTTGTTCGGGCGGTGGATCGATCATCGCAGCGGCGTGACGCAACATACGCGTCACGAAAGTACTCTTGCCGCACCCCGTCGGTCCGGCGACGATGCACGTGAAGGGGTGTTTCCATCTTGCATCCATGATTGCGTATGAAACGAGTGCAGCGTGTATCGCCTTTTCTATACGTCCACCGGACCCGTGGTCACCCCGTCCTCGTGCACCACGCATTTGGCGTAAAAGAAGGTGAGGGCAGTCCGTTTCTGCACGTAAGTCAACACGCTAGATTTATACACCCGGAAACCACGGTTCGCTCCACTTCCGCTCCGACGGTTGGTGATCACCGCCAGGAACGCATCCTTGTCGATGGTGTTGTGCCGTTTGTTCAGTCCTTTGGTGCTGTACTTGTCGGTGGCTCCGAAACAATAGTACGTCTTGCTACACAACCCCACGAACCCGACACCGGACCACTCGACCTTGAACAGACCCGGTGTCCTCTTGTCGAACGCTCTTCGCGCCTTACAGCACGCCTCGTCTCCGACCCACGGTCGATTGGCGAGGCGACAGCGCACGTAGTCGTTCCGATGATCGTCGCAACATTCGGACGGGAGCCATTCGGAACGATGTCGGAAATAATGTTCTCGTAGTGCTGGGGTCACGAGGTCATCGACGGACTCCCCGGCCAAGGCTAAATAGGCACTATCTGTATCCATCTCGCAGTACTGGAACAGGGGGCGCTCCACGTATCGGATGATGAAGTCGTAATAGAACTGCAACATGCGCATCTTGGCGTACTGCAGAACGAAGAATCCCACGTGTACGGGTAGGGTGTACTTGACGGTTTTCTTGTTCATCTCTACCTCGTACGCATCGTCGACGACTTTCTCGAGTTGTCGGAACCGTTTATCGTTGACCTTGAGCGATGCCGCCTTCTCCGTGCAGTAGCTGACGTCGCGATGTCGGTCAACGTTGGTGATGGTCTTTCCGTAGCCCGAGTTCCCCAGCAACTTCATGGTGTCGCGATGATGGTCTTGTCTTGGTGGACGTCGCCCTCGCGTCGGGCCTTGGACACTGCATCGCCGAACTGCCGGAAACACGGAATAGGATCGTATTCCATGACCTGGTACACGTGCAGCACCTCGAGACCGTGGTCCAGATACCATCGCAGCAGTGGCGTTGCGAGCAGTATCTTATCACCGCAATAACTACCCACGAGCATGCGTCGCGGAGTCTTCATTATGTTGTGCTCTTCGGCGTATCGGTGCATGAACGGACCGAGATCCTCGCGTATCAGACTGATGTTCTTGAACACGGGCTGCATCTCGGCAAAGTGCTCGCGCAATTCTTCCGGTACGCGAATGTCGCACTCGATCATGCCGAACACGGTTCCTGCACGAACTCCGTTCAGGATCTGTTGCGACGTCATCGTCCATCGCACGTGTCGACGTCGGGGAAATGCAGCATCCAGACACTTTCGTACGGCCGGGGTTCGTCTCATCTCCTTCCACTCGCATTCCCACAGCTCGACGACTGTGACAAAGTGACGTAGGTAGGCGGTGGTCTTTCGGGTCTCGGCGAGCAGTTGCGCCATGGGTTTCCCGTTGACGGCGTTCACCTCTTCTCGGTTGCACGAGCAACCGTGAAAAAAACAACCTTGGAACTGATAAGCCGTCTTCGTCTCGCTGCACCATCCGTCCACCCGATGTTTGCCTATTCTCTTCTCTCGTCCGTTGATCTGATGCCGTATGGGACGTCCCGTGCGTTCGGATTCCCACGTCAACCATTCTGCAGCCATCTGTCCGTATAGCTGCGCCGATTCGGGACGGAAGTCCTTCTCTACCCGTCGTCGCGTGCACCATCCCATAGGCATGTCTTGCATGAGCGACCACAGGTACAGTGCGTTCGCATCGTATCCGACGATCGATCGACAAGGCCGAGCATCCTCTCCGTACTCGTTCTGACGTAGCGTGGTGACCCCTTTCTCGTGATAGCGATGAAAAATGATCGAAGGCCCGCCTACAATGTTCTCTTTAACGAGGTCGTGCAGGTCTTTATTCTTCTCGTTGAAGATGGTAAAGTAGGTCTTCTCTGGAAGGTCGTTGAACAGGTACAGCAGGGTCAGACCAGGTACGCTGATACCTTGCTTGAACATGTCTATTCCACGTTGTCGATAGAACGCAAACTGTCTGTCGATGGCCTGTAGAAAGGGAACCACGTCCCTGTTGTTGTACCAGACGAGAAAGTCGCGCAACGTCGTCATGCCATTGACGCGCCAGGCCTCCTGACAACTGGCGTAATCCTCGTCTGAAATACCTTCGTTCTTCAGTCGACTGAAGAAGGCCTCTTTCGGTGGAAGAGCGGTGTCGTCGAGTCTCTCCAGACGGTCCATGTACTCGGGAAATGACCTTTCGTCACCTCGCATCCGTACGCTTTCAGATACTTGTCGTAGCTGAACCCGGGGGCTATGTAGTTGATCATGTCTAGGAATTTCAGCTGATCCGTCGAAAGACACATGAAAGTGTTGTTGCGTTTGATGACGAACATTGACCCGATGCCGTCGTTCTCGTCTTTCTTTGTTTCCTCTTGCTCCCTCTCGTCCTCTTGCTCCCTCTCGTCCTCTTCGTCTTGTTCCACGGTCTTTGAAGTCGTCAGGAAGTACGGTATGAGGAACTGTTTGACGGCATTGAGATCATACTTCCCCGAATTGAACCCGATGACAAGTAACTGACGCATCCATCCATACAGTTGCCCCATCAGCGTTTTGTACGGATTGGTTGCCGGTCGAGCGTCCTTGTCGGTGGCTGATCGTGCAGCCTCCTCCCGTTCGTCCCATTTCGTCAGCTCTTCGGCGAGTTGTTCCAACACATGATCGTATGAGCCTTTGATCTTGTCGTACGCGGCCTCACTCATCGATTGCAGGATAGTCATCATGTTGCTCACCAACTTGTTGGTGTCTCCGTCCGTGACGATGCATGTAACTTGTTCGTGTCCGGGTACGTTGGATGCCACGCTGACGCTCAGCGGGACGTGACGCGCAACCCAGTGAACCTGGTCACTGTCCGACGGAAGGTGTTCGGTGTCGAACCAACACTCAAAGTCGAAGGTGGCTCGGTACGGATAGTACTGCAACGCTTCGGCCACTCGAATGTTCTCGTCGGCCAGTCGGTCGAACACCGATGGAGTCGAATGGTACACGCCACCAGGATAGACTCGACGCACACCCCCTGTACACGTGCTCTCGTGGTTGCGTAGACTCCATGCGTCTTTCCACAACGAGTCACCACACTTCCGACATCTGTACGAGTGACAGTACATGCGTCTATCCTGGATGAAGGAAAAATGTGTCCCGTGAAGATTGAGGTAGAGTGTGTCAGGGTACTTACATACCGAGCGACGAACGAGTTCTGCAGTTGGCTTTCCATCCTCTCCATCTGGTTTTACGAGACTATACACGCACACGTTCGTTTGGAACGTGGTCTCTACACGATGGAGGTCGTCCATCGTGACCCCGGCAAATGCTTCCATGGGTACACCGTCTTGGGCGTAAGTCTCGTACAGCGTCTTCACCGCTGGTTCCAATCGACGACTTTCACATCCTCGATGCAGGGCCAGACATCGGAAGAGACACAGGTTGTCACTGTACCTCTTGCCATACTTGGGCTCCTTGTCCAATCCGATGACGGCTTTGTTCTTCGTTATGTACATTGGAAGGGCGATCATTCCTACACATCCTATCGGATGATCGATGATGCGATTGACGAAAAATTTGACATTGGTCACGAGTTCGCACACCCACGCCGAATCCGGTCTTTGATTGATGGCCCATTGCAAGACGTCGGTTTCTCGGATGCGTTCGAGGAAGTCATCAAAGTCCTTGCTGTTGGTGATGAGACTGGGCTCGTTCAGGTAGCGTCCACAGCAGTTGCACGAGGAATGGTAGTACTTGTATTGACCCGTGTTCTTGTTCCTCAGAACGAACCCGTAACTGAGGTTAATCTTGAAAGCGTTGGTCTGTTCCTGGAACATGTTCTTCAACGGCGTCTCTAGAACGGTCGTGTCCAGAGTCGTTAATCTGTAATCGTACCTGCACTGGAGAGGACCTCTCGTTACACGTGTCCGTATGGTCGACCAGTGCGCTCGTACGACATCTAACAGTTCCGTCGATAGGTTGTCGGCGAAGGGGAGTCGAGCAGGTGGGTCAATGGGGTCTTCGTCGGTAACGAGTGGATGGTGGGGTGTGGTGTCTTCCCTGTTTGATCTCTTCGGTAATGGTGGCTTCTTGACGACGACGACGGCGACGTCGGTACACGTTGTTCGTGCGTGTCTGTTCAGGACATCGCGTCTATTGAAATTCTTTCCACATTTCGCACATGTGTACACTGTGGTCTGTTTTCTATTACTGCTACTGCTACTGCTACTGCTAAGACGACATACGGACCTAACATGATGCTGCAGATCGTCCCATCTCTCAAACGTTGCATCGCATTTACACGAATATTTCGTTCGCTTTGCCTGGTCGCTAGGTGGCACCTCTATTGGCTGCGCCACTGAATACGTGTGTTCGGTCACTGCCGGTGTCAAATGACTCGCTACGTGGCGTGTTAGCTCTGCATACGTGTCGAGGGCCAGTCCGCAGTGACGACATAGATAACGTTTCATGATGCTCTACGCGTCTACAACTGAGAGAAAGCCGTCCTTAGTACAGCTATATAGTACGTGTGGTGGTGGTGGTGGTGGTGGTGGTGGTGGTGGTGGTGGTGGTGGTGGTGGTGGGGTGGTGGGGTGGTGTTGTTGGTGGTGGTGGTGGTGGTTGGTGATTGGTTACGGGTGTATGACCTAAGGTGTGATCCTGTGGTATTGGCTACTGTGTGTCCACTATCGATGGCTACGGGTTCTCTTTCAACTATGTAGACCGTGGCAACACCACTGACAACACGTTTCAATCATTGTATGACTTTTTTTATTGAGTATAATGTCATATACATATACATATACATATACACGGTTAGACTTATATAATTACTATGATGGCTTGATGGTTTGTGGGATTGTTACATCCTCGACAGTGACCACTAGCTTACGATCGGTTATCGACACGCCAGTGGCTAGTAACATGGTTATTAACTTGTGGGCTTTTACACCGCGACAGAGGTTACGTACAATGATGGTGATGATGTACTATATAAGTCGGTATGTGTATATATATATATATATATATATATATATATATATATATATATATATATATATATATATATATATATATATATATATATAGCTATTACTCTATGTCATGCAACTACAATATGAGAGAGACTAAATACAATAAAAGAGAGAGCTACTAAATACCATACAGTTCGACACGTTACACTAAGCTACTGTTATTCCGTTGCAAACGGTGCTTCTTAATAATCCTGCGTTTCTATCATAAAATCAATAATTATCTGTAGTAATCTATGTAATGCACGTTTCCTCTCGTCTCGTGCTAGTACGGGTGCCTCCTCCTCCTTCACCTCCTCCTTCACCTCCTCCTACATAAAAGAAATAGACCTATTGTTCATCGTGTGTCGATATAATATATTCTAGTAGTAGCACTACTAATTCACGGCCTGCACGCCTACGCGCTTCAGTCGGTAGCACAGGTACGTCATCCTACAGAACAAATTAAAAGATACTAATATTCCACTCCATATTACTTAATACTACCTACTAACTCGGTTATGTTTACTAATAATAATATTCTGTTGACGATGTCATATACATGGAGATCAATACTCCAGATCGCTCCCGAATGCTGGCTGGGAGTACGGGTGCCTCGTCGTACACTTCACTCTACATAACACCAATAATAATAATAATAATAATAATAATAATGTTCATACACCGTGATTATAATGTTACTCCTAATTAACAACAATAATACTACTACTACTAATGTTCATATACCGTGGTTATAATGTCACTCGTGCATACATACTACCTACTGAATACTACCTAACTAACTCACTACCGACTACTGTTCACATACTACTGTTCACATACTACTGTTCGGCTGTCGACGGATATTGCAACGAACATATTTCATTAAGATGTCCTGGTACGCTGCCGACAGTACCGTAACTGCCAGTGATCGGCACACGTCCACGGTCACTTCCTCTACCGTGGATGGGGCGGATGTCCTCCACTGGTGCGCTATTAAGCGCGCAATGTTTTTTTGCATCTTTAAGAAACACACCTTTCTCGGATCGTCAGCGGGCTCATCCTCATCATCATCATCGGCGTCGTCCTCGATGGTCGACGTCGACGGCTTCGGTTGGGTGATGGTATGTTGATCGGCTATGCGGTCGCACCCGCCGTCTGGATTTAGGACGACGGTTTCGTCGGGGAACACGTACAGTGTTATTGGTGATGCCCTCTCATCTTCCGTTCTTTGCGTCAGTGGTGGCGAAGCGGGGCTGAATGTGAAGTCAGCGTCATCGTCCTCATCCTCGTGAGCGGGGGATGAGGCGATAGCATCCTCATCATCAGACAATGATTGGTATAGTGGTTCCCCCGACATCTCCTGCGTTGCTGGTGGCGAGTCGCAGCGGTACTCCACCACTCTGGTGTCGCCATCTGCCGGGGCTGTTTTTTGGCGTTTCCACGATGGCGTCACCTCATCCTCATCATCTGCCTCATACAGGTCCACCAACTGACGTTTGTATGCCCTCTGCAGTTGCGTCAGACCAGTCTATTGAACAGAAAGACCCAGTTACATTCGGCATATTTTCATCCGCGTCGCCCTGTATATCGCTGTATCGTTCGTACATACTCTTTCTAACCAATTCTGTCACTTTGTGACGCCAGTCCATGTTCCCACACGTTGCGATGACATCTATCGATAGCCATCGCAAGACGTGCATGACCATGCTGGTCGATGGTACGTAACGCTCATTATTGTCGTCCTTTAAATTCATTATACGATCCACCTCGTTACAGGCATATCGAACGCTGGCGACCTCTAGCGCCTTATAGAAATTATTTTCGTTCGTCATGGCTTCGGATCGGTCCCGTATCCTGTCCACACCACTCACCGTAGCCTCCATATCATCGCTACTGCTTATCGATATGACATCGGGCTGTGACGTGCTATCCTCCCCCTCGTCATCTGTTATTATAATTAATGGTGGTGGTGAACAACTGTCCGCCGAGGAGGAGAATAGTATCTCAGAACTATTAGCATGTAACCATTCCATTACCTTCGAGCGTCCCTCCCTGACGACGTCACTGCTTGCAGTAGCTGCAGCAGCGGCGGCGGCAGCATCAGCCTGTCAACAGAATCACACGGTGACTACTTCCAAGTCTGACACCGTGTAATTTACATACTGCCCCGCTACGCGTTTCCTAATGGTCGTCAGGACTCGGGCCCCCCGCAACATGTCCAGTGCTGCATACCGCTCGGCGTCTGACTTCATGTTCATGTAGTCATTACCCGTGAATCCCAACACCTGGACAGCCTTGTCATTAAATAAGGTTGCCCACACTTCACTGCCAATGGCGTCTTGTAGGAGGATACGCATAGCGAACTGATACACTACACCACGCTGCCATCGATGGATCGGACACACATAGCCATTGTTTTCAGGGGTCACACGTTTATTACACTGCTGACATGATGGATATACGATATATTTCTCTTGAACAGCAATTTGTACTATGGTTAACGGACGTGTAAATATATAATTTCCGTTACATACCTCCTTCTCGAGTCGGCTGACTGTCATATTCATGTCGAGTTGTTGGGCGGCCATTTCTTCTTCTTCTTCTCTGGTGATGCTGGTTTCTAGACGTAAGCTGTGTGATTCGGAGATCGATTGTGCCTCGTTCACTCTGCGTCGGGTTTATATAGCCCTCTCACCGACTGTGGCGCGCTTTCTTATCACAACCCTTGGTCGCGCACGTGATGCTGCTATTGCGTGCTGGATGTCTGGTATCTCGCTGTCCTCTGTTCACCGGTCTTGTCATGCTATCTCGCTGTACTCTGTTCACCGGTCTTGTCATCGACTCGCGTTACGTCTGGCCATCGTTTCGCTGCGGGGGGAGTCTTATGCAATCGAATGAACTCGCGTACTCGCATGAGTATATGCCCTAGCATGTTCTGACCGGCTTGACCACTGTATGTCAGTGCACTCCAGTATCCTTCCCGACTCCTTACCCATTCCTTCAACTCGGATTCCCGTGTGTCTAACAGTCGTTTACGTAGGGTTGGATCGCGATATTTAACAGCAACTAACGCATACATTACTGAATATCTTTGTTTGTTCCATTCTGCGCGTAACTGTTCCTTTTCTCGTATGCTCTTGCTGAGGTGTTTCGCCTGTAGACCCGTGCGCGTGGAAAGCATTTTTTCTGCAGTCTGCATGTCACCATGATGCATGCATTTCCGCCGTTGGTAAGCACTTTCAACACTGGTAAATTCTCTATTCCACACATGTATCCTGCACGCGTAGAAATTGGACAGATAATTTTTACCGCCTCTAAACTTTATAGGATGGTTCATGGTGACTTTATGACGTTAAAATGTACAGTTACTGTCTTAACTACACGTCGTTCTAGCGCTGTCGAGTACTCGTAACCCCCGCTTTTTCCTTGCGTGATGGATGTCCGGTGTTGGTAAGCTGACAGTTGCCGACCGCTTATCTGTTTTCTGATTAGTGTGGTATTGTTCCTCGGGTTACGTCAGCTGTCTGGTTTATTTCTAGCATGGTATATATAGCTGCTGCGTTCGTCGTGTCGTCATCACAACCGCCATTGCCTTCGTCGTCGTAGTCGTTTACTAGATCATGCCTCTCGTAATACCGCTAGAAGAATTCGCAGAGTTAATGATCGTTTTGGATCTCATGGGAGATTCACTGCTGCCTGTACTGCTTCGTGTGTGAGTATTTATATTTAATATATATATATATATATATATATATATATATATATATATATATATATATATATATATATATATATATATATATATATATATATATATATATATATACTTTCTTAGCTCTACATAGCTCTACATAGCTCATAACTGTTCACTTTACATAATGTTCTATCGTTCCTGTGTATACATGTCTCGCTGAGTGTTCGTCGAGTCCACGTTCCAAGTTCCATATGTAGCGGCTTGCCTAGCGATAACGCCTGCCAGTCGATAGGTTTCGTATTACATATCTCTCTCGTTGCTTGGTTACGTCTGTTATATATATATATATATATATATATATATATATATATATATATATAGATGCCTATGCATATTCTCACTCTGGTTGTGTCCTTTACTTACAGCATACCTCGATTTCAATGGCCTCGCGTGATGGTAGAATTACTCGAGGTCACCGCGACCCGTCGGCTCACTCAGGCCACTGTCCTATTTCGCGATGAAGTCTACGAAAACGGTCTCATGAGCGCTTTCATGGTCCACGTCAGCCGTTGGCGCCACGTCCTATCTGACGTGCGTCATTACTTCGGTGGTTATCGAGCTCCCCCGGTCACCACACCTGAATCTTGGAATGAAGAATCCGACTCCTATGCAGCTCTCATCGACCATAGGAGGTTGTGGGGGAGTGTGATGCAACAGTTGTTGCTGTTACATGTACCATCGCCCATCACACCCGCTTTCCGACACCTTCACAGAGGTCCCATCGATCGCGCGGCGCTGCGCCGCGCCGCGCCGTCGCCGCGCATCGGTTCCGCTCCGAATCGCCTTGGCTAAAAAACTTACAGCACGTTGCGTTCGTCGTTCCTTATTAACGGCATTCAATCGATCGTGTGAAGACGTCTAACAACGCACATTTTAATTTACCTTCTTTTACTTATACTGTTTTAATTTATATTTCATTGTACTTGTGCTTCTTTTTCGTGTATTAAATGTTACATCGCCTTATATTCCCGTCTTGTATTGCGTTCTTGTTCCAACTGCGTGTTGGCATATTATACACATAGTCATTGTTCCCCTGCTACATTTTCTTTAATTAACGGTTCGGTTTCCATTGTCCAGTGGTTAACTTATAGTCACGCATGTCGGCTACCTATTACATATAACTTCATCGCATTATATTTAACAGTTTCATATATATATATATATATATATATATATATATATATATATATATATATATATATATATATATATATATATATATATATATATATATATATATATATTACATTTTGCTTGAGTTTATATAAATTCCCGTCTTGTATTGCGTTCTCGTTTCCCTTGCACTGGTGTGTGCATATTTTACAAATATTCCATTTTCGTCCTGCTACATTTTCTTTAATGAACGGTCCGATTTCCGTCGTCCAGCGGTTATATTATAGCCACGCATGTCGGCTAATTAATACATATTACATCATCGCCTTATCTTTACCGGTTTTACTTTTATTACGTCTTATGTCCACTCCATATAACCGGCTATAACATGCCTCAGTCCCACATCAATGGCGTCACTGCAACATAGTTGCTGTTTTTTCACTGATTGGCTCGTTGCTACATTGTTCCGATTGGCATCCTTTGATCTCGCGCTACGGCTCACAGCTGGATAAACGCTTCGGCTTACAGTTAACTCCAGTCGTTCGGGCGTCCAGTTAGTATTAGCTCGCCACTCGGACTGGTCACTCCGTTCGGGTCCAGGTCACGGTCACGTGTTGTCGTGGGTGGGTGGGGTGGATGGGGTGGGTGGGTGGGTGGGTGGGTGGGTGATATTACGTGTATTTTCTTTGTTCCTATGTCCGCTATCGATGACTCCTGGTTATCTTTCGTTCCTCCTCCAGTCGCTAGGGGGCGCTTATGTTACGCATGACTGCACTGCGCTCGGCTACAACCGCCAGGGGGCGCTCTGATTGGCTGCGCGCGCAACCGCGGTCGGTGGGCGATATTAGGGTGTATTTCCTTTGATGTCAGTCATGCGTAGCCACCACCAGTGGGGGTGTCAGAAACTTCCACCTACTACTCTCGCTGCCAAGAATTTACAATGGGACGTACTTTACTGGCACATTATAGCCAGGGATTGTCAAACTCTCTTTTAGCAGACTATTCAAGATAATTATAGTCGTGATACATATGACTAGTGTATCTATTTGAGCTATTTTGCGTTAATCTTGAAAAAAATAGGTGGTGCATGTTTTATGACAGTTTATAGAATGTTCATAGAAGATAATTTAATATGGTACATTAAATATTAATACGTGCGTGCGTGCGTGCGTGCGTGCGTGCGTGCGTGCGACTATGATCTGACAAGTTGACTGCAAAGCTAGCCAATGATGAATATTGTATAAAGCATGTGAAATACTTTATAATAATAATAATAATAATAAAATAACAATATTTGATTAACGTATTTCTTACTTTAACGATAATTTGATACATCTCGATAACGTCTAATAAAATAACAATATTTGATTAACATATTTCTTAGTTTAACGATACTTTGATACATCTCGATAACGTCTACACTAAATGGTGTATTTTATTAAATCTTGCTAACACAAATTTATTTCACAGCAAGTAAAATAGTTTACGTGTATCAGTATATGTCCCCTGAGGCTCATTAAACCCGACTAGATGTTAGCCTGCATGTTTAATACGAAATACATCAACTGAGGTAAGGCCGCCTATCGCGTGTACTGGCGTCGTTCAAGCCTAGACATTCAGTGGTCGATGCCAAGGACGGCGCGGAACTTGCGTAAGGTTCTAATTAACACTGCGTCAGACACTGCAGTATGTGATTTGGTTACTGTAGGCACACAACGCCTTGCTATATTTTATGTGCTATATCTTTGGTTAAGGCAGTCGAAGTATCTTCAATGTATTATCTTAATTTAATGTGTTCTCTTGTCTGGCACATATACATAAGTATTTATATGGAGCCTAATTAAATCTTCTGGAGAGTTTTGCAAAGGAAGAACGTAAACTTCCTATCCGTTCCCGTGTCGTAAACAAGTTGGTGGTGGCGCCGAGATGTTCTGAAGAAAACCCGGGTATCGATGTTTTGATGGAGTTTGTTGGTAACTGCATTTATCTTGAAAACACGCCACAGTGGCGGGCTGGCGGTCAGTGCAGAGATACGGGAAAATCAGAAGTGACAGAGAAAGTGAAGACCATTGAACTACATAGAAGTGCCGTGCAACAAGCAGCTGAAATATCAGTAGTTTGTCTCGACGCGCACTGTCTTGGGTGTACAAACGTCAGCATTTCGCAAAAAAACCGCGAATTCAATTATGTGAATTAATCTTGCAAAATGTGTTATTATGCGAGCGCATTCAAGGATTAATTTTGCTAATAGGTTTTTAAATCTTGCTAAAAGGTGTTCGGTAGCGTGCTACGTGATATGATGCACATATGAACTGTTCGTTCCAATTGTGACTCTAGTTCTGTTTTAGCGGCACAAACAGGCGGACACCACTAACCCACTGCATGCCATAATATACCACAACTACCCACAGCAACAAACAGGCGGACACCACTAACCCACTGCATGTCATAATATACCACAAGTACCCACAGCAACAAACAGGCGGACACCACTAACCCACTGCATGTCATAATATACCACAAGTACCCACAGCAACAAACAGGCGGACACCACTAACCCACTGCATGTCATAATATACCACAAGTACCCACAGCAACAAACAGGCGGACACCACTAACCCACTGCATGTCATAATATACCACAAGTACCCACAGCAACAAACAGGCGGACACCACTAACCCACTGCATGTCATAATATACCACAAGTACCCACAGCAACAAACAGGCGGACACCACTAACCCACTGCATGTCATAATATACCACAAGTACCCACAGCAACAAACAGGCGGACACCACTAACCCACTGCATGTCATAATATACCACAAGTACCCACAGCAACAAACAGGCGGACACCACTAACCCACTGCATGTCATAATATACCACAAGTACCCACAGCAACAAACAGGCGGACACCACTAACCCACTGCATGTCATAATATACCACAAGTACCCACAGCAACAAACAGGCGGACACCACTAACCCACTGCATGTCATAATATACCACAAGTACCCACAGCAACAAACAGGCGGACACCACTAACCCACTGCATGTCATAATATACCACAAGTACTCACAGCAACAAACAGGCGGACACCACTAACCCACTGCATTTCATAATAGACCACAAGTACCCACAGCAACAAACAGGCGGACACCACTAACCCACTGCATGTCATAATATACCACAAGTACTTTCGGTGATTCTGTTAAACGGAGTCCACTGTGTTACATGCATATATCACACAAACTGTCTTTTTCTATTTTCATTAGACCCTACTACTGAGGCTATCACATTGTTCCTTTAAAACATTTAATTTTTTTTCTTTTAAAATGGTGGCGTCAAATTCCCCCCCCCCCCGATAATAAACCACTACCCCCTACGACTGCAGTTGTGGCGCGGTGTGCTGGCGTGCATAAAACATACGTACCGTTGAGAACGACGAATTTCTCCTGAAGCGCCATCTGGTTGGCTCTGTCGGCACCGATCAGCGCCGTCTTGCGCAAGTGTTGAAAGGCGGCGGAAGGCAGCGTGGTGAGACGCGGCGTGCGATCCAGAGCGAGCGGTCGGCGGCCGTTGGTCTGACTGTTGTTCCCTGGCGTGGTGTTCTTCGACATCTCCTTGTTGTCGCCAGATTCCCGTGAGCGGCTCATCGTGTTTACGGGTGTTCCAAAGCCGTTCGTCTGCAAATTGCCTGGTATCGTTGCAGTCACTTCCACCTTGCCATTGTTATTATCGACCGCCGGGGGCGCTTCTGACAGGTCAAGGTAAAGGCCACGAATGCAGCGAGCGCTCCTGACTGGCGAAAGACAGAACACAGAAGTCAATATCTTGCTACGAACACAAGGAACGGACAACAGAAAAACATCAGTTAAAACCAATCAACGCGCCTGTGCGTTCGTGCGTGCGTGCGTGCATGTGTGCATGTATGTATGTACGTTATGTGTTTGTGTGTACATAGCTATTTATCGAGAACGCAACGTAAAAGTTAGTATACTAAAACACAGACACGATAACATGTTATATTGTACAGGGTGTTCCTAAATTATCTTTCCAATTTTTAATGTAAATAACAAAAATAATTGATAAACATAGAAGCTTGTTGTTTTCACCACCTTGTAGCCCGAATCAACAAGTTTATATTGATATGGTTTTTTTCATGTGTCTTTCCAGTGAGTAGAGTAACCTCGAAAAACAAAATGGCGACCGTGCAAGAGAAAGCTGTACGCATCGTGTGGTTTGCAGAGACCAGGTAAATGTTTTGCGCTGCAGTGCCTGTAGTAGCCCTGTACCAACTGCAGTTTGAAGGCATTCCTGTGAAGCCGTTTGTGAATGATAAGGTGCAGTGTTGTTGAGTTGGGTTGTCGTGAAGGACGCTGAAACGATTTCCGTGGGCTGTGATGAAACGATTCGCGCCACAGTTTGACGCGACCATCACCGACAGAGGAACGTCCACCTCCTCGTCGCTGATGTACATTGCCAGTCTCCGTGAACTACTCCCAGATAGTTGGAATCAACTAACTATATTTATACTGCACCATAATCGCTTACTTAGTCTAATCAAGCCACACAACGCAATGAGCATTCTTTTTTTACTGTCGCCATTTTGTTTTTCGAGGCTCTTATCGGAATTACACCTAAAAAGTAAATATAGACTTGTCGATTTGACCTACAAAATGGTGTAAATTACATGCTTGTGTGCTTATTAGTTATTTTGTTATTTACATTCAAAGTAGGAAAGATAGTTTAGGAACACCTTGTGGGTGGAACCATAAAACATAGCATCAGTGTACGTAAATAGACAAAAAACAAATGAACTATCACTTCGTAGTGTCTCATCTCAAGGAACGTCCCCAAAGAAGTGTTGTGTTAATTGCCATGGAACAATTCATCGCGTTTACACGGAAGCTGCATTGCGATTGTAACAAGACTGAACAAGATTATTATTTAAAATTGAAGCGCCGTAAATGTCCACTAACACCAAGCCGTGCTGTGTTGAAGTTCAACATCGTTATGTTTACGCTTCGTGGTGGTTTCGCAAAGGCGAAATACGGCATTTGTAACAGTGTGTCACATTGTAACAGTGTGTCACATTGTAACAGTGTGTCACATTGTAACAGTGTGTCACATGTTAGTATCTTGTTCAGAAATTGAGCCATGCAAACGTTTCAGTAGCACGTTTACTTTGTGTATTTCTTTGTCATAAACGAATCATATATATATATTTATACAGTCCTATCAGACGAGGTCCAACAACGTCATCCCTGTAGACGTTATTAGCTAATGTTATTCTTCGTTATGCCGTAGGAATCGTATTGAATAATTTTTCCGTATCCTTTTTGTAAAAATATATATACATATTCGTGCCTAAATAGACAGTACAGCTGTATATATTGTAAAACTTTTTATTTCATCGCCAAATTGTCCATTTTTATATAATATATGGAGACGAATGATCATAGCAGTAACACGTTTTGCTCACATATTATTGAAACGTTATCAAATACTGATGCTTATCAGTGTAGCAATGGCCAGTCGTAAAACAGTCGGTAACTACACTACAGCAATAAAGATTAAACCATGAAGTATAATATTGTACATTTAGATGTCATTTGAGATCGATACATTAAGAGAATTGAGGCATTCTAGGAAAGATCACTAGCTCCCTACAAGTTAGCCAATGAAAATCGCCGTACATTACCTTTAAGCACAACATGAAATTGCCGTGGCCTTACAGGAGTGACTGGAATATCGGAATGGTAAACACGATGGCTGGTCTAGATTGAATCCGGAATGCATAACGGTTTATGTGTTCTCGTAAAATACCCGATAACTCTGCACTAGGCCTCGCAAACAGATGATGTTTATACGTGTTAATGTTCGTGCTGTTGTCCTAAGCTTTGGTTATCAACTAAGCCTAGTTTCGCATTTTCACATCACCGTCTTGTAATAAACGTCAGCTTAGCTAATCAATCATGCATCGCCACAACACCTTTCTTGCCACCATTAACACATTTCTTGCCACCATTAACACTTTTCTTGCCACCATCAACACCTTTCTTGCTACCATCAACACATTTCTTCCCACCATCAACACCTTTCTTGCCACCACCAACAGCAGATGCACGGGGCAAGTGGTCGCTGTGTGTAGCCCGCCTAACGAAAGGGATACATAAGTTGGCTAAACTTATAATTAACTAATGTGAAGCATTTCGGATCTGCTTTTTTTTAATGACCAGATGTACGACAAACAGTTTGCAACACATCCTGCCCTCGTCAATGCAATGTCATCCGTGTGTCCCTTTTTCGACCAAAAGGTGAAACCGCTTCTGGCCATCCTCGAGACCCAGCAGTGAGTATCGTCCCTGGCCATCCTCGAGACCCACAGTGAGTATCGTCCCTGGCCTTCATCGAGACCAAGCAGTGAGTATCGTCCCTGGCCATCCTCGAGACCCAGCAGTGAGTATCGTCCCTGGCCTTCATCGAGACCCAGCAGTAAGTATCGTCCCTGGCCATCCTCGAGACCCAGCAGTGAGTATCGTCCCTGGCCTTCATCGAGACCAAGCAGTGAGTATCGTCCCTGGCCATCCTCGAGACCCAGCAGTGAGTATCGTCCCTGGCCTTCATCGAGACCCAGCAGTAAGTATTGTCCCTGGCCATCCTCGAGACCCAGCAGTGAGTATCGTCCCTGGCCATCCTCGAGACCCAGCAGTGAGTATCGTCCCTGGCCATCCTCGAGACCCAGCAGTGAGTATCGTCCCTGGCCATTCTCGAGACCCAGCAGTGAGTATCGTCCCTGGCCTTCATCGAGACCCAGCAGTGAGTATCGTCCCTGGCCTTCATCGAGACCCAGCAGTGAGTATCGTCCCTGGCCTTCATCGAGACCAAGCAGTGAGTATCGTCCCTGGCCTTCATCGAGACCAAGCAGTGAGTATCGTCCCTGGCCATCCTCGAGACCCAGCAGTGAATATCGTCCCTGTTAGACCTTTGCGTACAAACATGCATTTGAGCAGCTGCTGCATTTTCATATGCGTTGCTAAGAATAAGACACATTAAAACAACCACGTGGTACAAATCAAAATGGACGTTCATTGTTTTGACTGTTCAACAGCGATTTGCTATAACCACCATAAGTGTTTAATGAGCTGTAACTGTGGACTGCGACAACAGCAGCAGCCGCCGTCGCCTCAGCTTTAGCCGCTGCACGCTGTTATAACCCAGCGATTACGCTACAAAGATGTACAAAAAGGAGACATGTCAAAGCCACGCGCATATCTGTCAACACCCGGGAAAGCACTGCTCGGGATAGGAAGCAATGCGGGCTATGAGGGAGTGCCTCACATTGACAGTTCAACAGCTGAGAAGTACCTATCCGCCTACAACCGCGACACTACATCTGCGACACTTTCAACAAAGGTTTCACCGCACAAATAGGACACCGAGAAAGCTTCCGACGTTGATGTCATCGTTGACTACGACGGACTGCAAAGAGGCAGACAGGCAGGCAGGCAGGCAGGCAGGCAGGCAGGCAGGCAGGCAGGCAGGCAGGCAGGCAGGCAGGCAGGCAGGCAGGCAGGCAGGCGTGCCGTCGGGCGGGCACACGGGCACGCGGACACGTACGCACATACGCAGGCAGGCAGGCAGGCAGGCAGGCAGGCAGGCAGGCAGGCAGGCAGGCAGGCAGGCAGGCAGGCAGGCAGGCAGGCAGCAGACAGGGATATATTACAACCCACACTCCAAGGTAGTAGTATCACTATCGGGGCCAAGGGCACTGTGACCTGCCAACCTTTGTCGTCTGGCCCACTATACTCAGGACTTCGTCATGCAGATCAGATGCCAAGTGTTTCAGTATTTGTTTTTACCAGACGTAGAGCTGCTTGGCATTTCCACATCTGTAATTCTAGACCAGTACTGCAGTCTCATCAGCTGAAATGTATGGCATTAATATTCTCGGGCAGTCATGTTTCTCCACCCAGCTTGCTAGACGTCGTACGTTATTCAATGGCGCCGCATATTGGCTGAAGGAGTAACGTCATTGTTACGACGTTAGTATGTTCAGGGGCACGCCCGCGTAATAGTCATTTAGAAGCGCAGCTAATTGAGTTTCGGTATAAACATGCGCTATATGACCGCCACACGAACAAAGGCGATATAGCAGTGACTGTGATCAGGAACAGATTTGACCTTGGATGAGTCGACCTAATTAGTGTTGCCAGTCTTCGCCGTACTATGAAACAGGTCAGACATTAATTCGAGCGTGTTGCCACGTAAGCACCCAGACGTCAAAGAAAACTTATATAAGCTAATGTTAGGGGACGCGCTCGTTATGTGGACAACTCGCAAGCAAATCCATTGTTTCATCACTGAAGACTTCCTAATTCGCTCTAAAAGTCTTTTGGTTGTAATCATTCGTCGATTTAATCTATTTCGGACACCACTTCAGTCTCAGGTGTTTTTTGTACAATCAGTGACGTATGTAGGATCTAACAAAGGAAGATGCCATGGAGAAGGGGCGGGGGCGGGAGGGGCAAGGGGTGCAAGAGGGGGGGCAAGCCTAGTCATCCATTCCGTTACCATGTAAAAAAAAATAGGGAATAGAAATGACCCAAAGGGAGGCCGTGGCCCAATGCCCCCTCTAAATACGTCGCTGCGTTCACTACTTCTCCAGCCCACCCGTTGCCTCGTGGCTTTCTGCCCCCGGTCACTCGTCGCCTGCTGGCTTTCTGCCCCCGGTCACTCGTCGCCTGCTGGTTTCTGCCCCCGGTCACTCGTCGCCTGCTGGCTCTCTGCTTCCGGTCACTCGTCGCCTGCTGGCTTTCTGCCCACGGTCACTCGTCGCCTGCTGGCTTTCTGCCCACGGTCACTCGTCGCCTGCTGGCTCTCTGCCCCCGGTCACTCGTCGCCTGCTGGTTTTCTGCTCCCCCCCCCGTCACTAGTCGCCTTGCCAACTCTTCTTCTGTCTGCATCATCTATGTCCTACATTTTCTGGGTCTTGCAGAAATGTCTTGTAGAGGCCAGTCGCTCTCATGACATAAACAAGCCATTGCAGTTTGCGTCTTCTCACCGTAGTTAGAAGTTGTTCACGCCAGCCAATGGATTGTCCGATGAGGCTACGGACTTCTTGGTTGGCGACGTCGTCTGTACGTGGAATGTGCCAGATCTAGCCATGGCATAGCGCTTCCAACGCCTGGGGTTTTCTTTCAAGTTCAGCAGTGAGAGTCTATGTTTCGCACCCACAGACGAATATATTGATATTACCAAGCCCTCGGTAACAGCACGTGTGACGTTCGATATTCACTGTCGTAATTAGTGGTGTGCTTCTCGGTAACAGCACGTGTGACGTTCGATATTCACTGTCGTAATTAGTGGTGTGCTTCCCGCTGCATAATCACGTCATTCATCGCCTCGCGTCTTCCATCACAATAAAGCCTCTCTGAGGCAGTCGATTGTGACAAGACGCCGGCAGTTACCAGCAGGTATTACCTAATTCAAGAAGAATGATCGGCAGTTCCATGTCAATGTTTGGACTGGGAGGGAAAGACAACCACTGAGCCATCGATGAGTCTTTCTACACGTGAGACAGTTGGGCCTACTGTTAATTGTTTAAAAGTCCAGCTGTCGTTGTGCGTGCGTGCGTGCGTGCGCGCGCGTGCGTGCGGGGGTGTATAATGTAATCACGGCAATACATGGGGGTTTATGAATGAGAAATAAACGACATACCTAAATATACGCCTTGTAAAACAGCCAAGGGCCTCATGCAAATCTGTATGCAGTGATTCAGTGGTTGGTATTCTGATCAGTTGCTGAGGGACTGCAGATGTTAATAAACATATCATTGTTAGAACGCGATGCGTGGTATTGACGTCATGCCACAGTTAGTTACAACGCTTCCGAGAAGGAAAATGGACGAAGACATGTGTCATGTATTTATGTACATAAGCTGGAGATGGTTTGATTAGTTGTTTTAGCTGATGAGCATTGCGTACCTGCATGTACTTCTCATCTGTATGAGATGCGCAGTAGATAAACATGCGGCTAGTTGTATCTCAAGTATCATGAAGCTTTGCAGAAAAAGCTAATCATGTCGGGTCTGAAGTTTTTCATTGGCCCGAGATATTTGCATACTAAATAATGTGAATGCAGATATAATGAATGTGTGACATAATCCTTTTATATAAACCCCTCCGAGGACCTAGTTGGCAAGGGAGTCAGAGTATCATATTGTACGACAGAATGAAACATGTGACAGCCCAAAATAGGAAGGTGCCTCAGATCGTCATTCTTTAAGGTCATTCTTTAAGGTCATTCTTTACGACGTTATCATTTCAATCTACTGTCAACCACAGCTGAAATCTGTATGAAAGTGTGCTTTATAAAGCCGATGTGTGGCCGATGTATGCTTACAAATAAATTAATTAAAGAAACAAGAATTGAAGGTCTTCGCCCAACGTCGACCATTGTATCACTGTATAACTTAGCTTACCAGAACAATCAAAATGCACACAATCAAATACCTGAAATCACTGGAATTCAAGCGCATCTTTTTGTTCGACTACCATCTGCTGCATTTCCACAACACTGACGTCAGCGATCGGTCCATCGCGTAAACAAACCCTAAGCATAACGTATAAACGGTTTATATCATACGATATGACGTACCCATTTACCGCATCAGTGTGCGTTGCGCAGTCAATCACATATTTCTCCCGCGTCGTTGCCATTGACCGAAATGAACTATGCGGTACTGTAGACAGCGCCACGGCGAAGCGACCACCATCTCTCGACGTGAGCCGTCCTATGGCAGGGTTTTACGACGCCAGGCGCGGTACTTGTGCTCCGCGAGGCGCCCATAAACTGCGCCATTGTCATCATTAACGCGGTATCTAGTAGCGGGTCGCGAAACACCAAACGTCGCGTAGAACTGCGAATGCATGATTTATTCGCGCCTTATGTAGCGACGAAGGGAGTGTAAGGCTTGATTCAGCGCCGGATTACGACTTTATCATTTCAATTTACTGCCAGCCACAGCTGAAACCTGTATGAAATGATCCCGGAAAAATTCGTGCGATATTCTAGAAAACCAATACACGAGATTTCGTAATTTTGTCATGTGTTCGGCGAGAGGAAGCCACGCCCATGGTCAGCCTTGACTCGCGTTTATCATTTTGGGTATCCACTATTTTGAGCCTTACCAGGTTTAACGACTAATGTCAATTCTGTATGTTTACAGAAATGTTGAGGCAATAATTAATGGGAAGAAGACGAAGAAGAAAAAAAAGAAGACGAAGAAGACGACGAAGAAGAAGAACGAAATATTGCTATCGTAGTACACCAATTAACATATTGTAGTTTATTGGTTTATTCAGGCTTGTCGAGCAGACTATGGTTGGTTTGTTGTTTAAGTGATCTCGCATCGTATTATAGTAATATTTATTAAGGGGAGCGAATGATACAAGGGGAGTGAATAATGCAAGAGGAGCGAATGATACAAGGGGAGCGAATGATACAAGGGGAGCGAATGATACAAGAGGAGCGAATGATACAAGGGGAGCGAATGATACAAGGGGAGCGAATGATACAAGAGGAGCAAGTGATACAAGGGGAGCGAATGATACAAGGGGAGCGAATGATACAAGGGGAGCGAACGATACAAGGGGAGCGAATGATACAAGGGGAGCGAATGATACAAGCGGAGCGAATGATACAAGAGGAGCGAATGATACAAGGGGAGCTAATTATACAACCTGCAACCCTTGTTAGACACCCTTTATGAAATCCACCTTGCTGCAATCAAATAAAAGTTGTATTTTTCTTAAAATATGAGCTTTGAAAAGTTCACGAAATCACTCGAGGGATGTTTGTTAACAAGTGATACAACTAACCACAGATGACGGTCTGCACTAAAAACTTACTTTTGCTTAGCATTGTTAAACACGCGAACCTATCAGCCATAAATAAGCAATAACCAATAACCAAAGCCCTCTAGAGCACACATGCTTTGCTTTTATCCGATGTTTCAGCGATTTATGTGAGATACTTATCATCATGTTAACCTTTCGCTTTTCATATACGCCGAGTCTATCCGCTGCAGGATAGAGCCGTCAGCTAGACTTTCTGTAGCTTTCTTCCAGAGTGACCATGCGTTGATGGTAAAGGCGTCGTGTCATCATCTCGTTTGTATGCATTTTGCTCTTTTCTGGGTTGCCATTCAGTTGTTCTGACAGTCCATCTATTGTACGTTCTTGTGATGTGGCCTACGCATTTCCATTTTGTTTTCATGGCATGTTTCAGTGTAAATCTTACTTCTCATCTTCTGGTGACGTTGTGTGTGATTTTATCTTTGAGCTCGATGGACACCATTTTTTTCATGGCTATTAACTTCTTTTCCAGTTGCTTCTTTGTCGTTGACCACGTTTGACATCAATGCGTTGTAGTGTGTAGTCCATTAACACGTTTTCGAACAAACTATTGTTCAGAGGATGATGAAGAAGTTCGTGGTGTATTGGCTTGTTTGTACGCAGTGTCACACCTGGTTCACACGAGCTTGTTTGTACGCAGTGTCACACCTGGTTCACACGAGCTTGTTTGTACGCAGTGTCACACCTGGTTCACACGAGCTTGTTTGTACGCAGTGTCACACCTGGTTCACACGAGCTTGTTTGTACGCAGTGTCACACCTGGTTCACACGAGCTCGTTGTCAATATTTTTACAGCAATGCAAGTAGTACGGATTTCTAGAAGCTCACCGGACGCATACGTGCTGTTAACGTTCGCACGCTGTTTTAATTAATATTAAATTTATTGAGTCTTATGTCGGTTATATTGGGTGGTTTTGCGCAACGCCGAATCGCCTGCCCGCGATAAAACCGTTGCAACGTAGGCGTAACCAAGTTACGGGGTTGACGAAGATGACGACGAATGGGAGCAGTATAATCGAATAACCCAATCGCAATGAGATCAGTACCGTGTGTTTAATAAAGTCTAAAGCTGGACTACGAGTGGGCGAGTTTGTTGGTTACGACGACGACAACACGATCATTGACCTGCTCTGACCGCACGGCTGTGTGGTCATTCGAAAGACATAACTCACTGAAAGTGGCAGGTGCTTTCTTCAGCGGGACTACACATGTCGGTGTCATACAAGCACCAGTCTGTATTTAGTGCCTTGCATTCGTAGTAATGGAAGAAACTACGCGGAGCCTTCTACGACCATAATAAATGTCAACTTTATTAACCCGCCCAAATCACAATGACCTATGCAACAGGTATGCTGGGCGCACGCGTGAATACCTTTTATAGCTAACCAAGGTCGTCCAGTACATTTGCAACCCTGTTTTTTAACAACGTACAACTGACATTTCACGCACGGGTAGGTCAGGGTCGGGGTAAATGTTATTAGTTTCGGACATAGGTAGGCGGGTGTCAATACAAACAAGGAATGTATACAACACCCCCACACCACTATACAAACGTCGTCATACTGTCAAATGTAGGCTCTACTATTGCATGACGGTTGATCTTAACAATGCATAACCAAACGAAGTGGTCACGCATACAAAACAAAACCCCAGATACAGTACAATACAATAATACTTTATTCGTCCGACCAGGAAATTACAGCGCCGATCGACACTTACAACAAGACAGAAGCAAAACCTTGAACATCAGGTTTGGAGTTGGCACATCACATATATACAATATAAATCACAGATTATTTAATCACATATTTCTGTCTAATTTAGCGTTAAGAATTGAAATGGCAGAGGATAAAAAAGAATACTTGTAGCGGTTTGTCTTGATGTTGGGGAGTAAAAATCTGCTGCTTCTGTAACTGAGCCGTGAGTAAATTCGACATGGAGGGGGTGTGGGGTCTTGGAGTAATTGACTAGCTTTATGTAACACTTTCCCTCGATACAAAGACTGACGGGGTCAAAGAAGCCATTGGCTTTTCGAGTCCAGCAATGTTTCATTCCGCGGGTCGCAATTTTGTTTAAGCTAATTCACACTGCTAGTTTGTTCCGTTCATTCGTTGTCCTCTGTGAAAATTAATACTTTATTATATCCAACCAACACCGCTCTTTCACTAACGTTACTTCGTGTCGTTTAGTTCGTCTACCCTCCGTCAGTTTGAAGAAGAAAAACATCTATAAATATTTTCATATCCATTAAATATTAAAAACATTCCTATTTTACATCCTCTTCATTTCCACGTCTCCGATGTTTCTATGCCGCACTCTATTTGGCGTTTTCAGTACCACAATGTTCTGAAACTGTCTAATGTGAGCATCATTCGGTACTCCGAAGTCCTCCTGTTTTAAGGTTATACGCAGAGCAGCATCTCCCATTTTATATTTTACATTCAATCAGCAATGTTTCTGTCAAATTGGTTATACATTCCCATGCCCCTCCTCGAGGGGGGTTCTAAACAAACCCCCTGTTTGAGAGATTTTGTTTAAATTGTAAAAAAATCTGAAATCATCCCAGAAAGCCCCCGCTGATTGTGTACGCCCGAACCCCCTTTTCCAAACCCTGAGGACGGGCCTGAAGACGGACCTGAGGACGGGCCTGAGGACGAGCCTGAGGACGGGCCTGAGGACGGGACTGATCCCTCTGCCATGGTTTATTGTTACATAGTAATATTTAATGATGCACTATTTCGAAAGCATTCTGAAAAGCTAAGAAGATATTATTTATTGGTGACCCTTGATTTGTACCGCTTAATGATTTCTTCTAAAACAAAAAAAAATATTCGTTGAGCACGACTGGCTTTTGGCAGTTAAAATGGATTTGTATACTTATCAATATGGTATGTATTTAACCTTTATAATAATTTATCAATCACTGATGTTAAAATTACTGATCTGCTATTTTCTTACTTTTTCTAGAACCCTTTTTTAAATAAGAGTATCGTGTTTGCTTCTTTCCATTCGAAAGAAACCACTACCTACTATTTCGGTGACGTGTTGAAAACCTTTTCGGATGGAGTACTAATTCACCGTATTTTTATTGCCTTTATTTTCTTAGTTGTCGTTTTTGGGAGTTACAATAAGTACTGCTTTCAGCAGCTTATAAATTGTTGCTCTTTTTATATTACATGCATGTTTTTGCTCGGAGCTTCTTTTGATTTATTTTTAGTTGTATTAATGCGAAACAAAAGCCGTGGTTTTAGGACAATGCATCTAAAAGAGTTAATAATAGTTAACCATTTGGAACTACAATCAAGAATAGCGCACTTGTGGTTTTCTCATAATGTTTTCTAATAATGGGAGATTCTGGTCAAATCTCAGTTTTCCTGGCGGCTGACATGTTGACCAGGGTGAAAACTACGCGCCTGACAGTTCGTGGAAATCGACGCAACTAGACTTCCGCGTTGTGCTGTCCACGTGTCACGGATGACTACAAGAACCCTTTTTTTACACCTACCTGGGCGATGTATGTCTAGTGTCCACTGGGTCTGGGCGATGTATGTCCAGTGTCCACTGGGTCTGGGCGATGTATGTTCAGTGTCCACTGGGTCTGGGCGATGATTGTCCAATGTCCACTGGATTTGGGCGATGTATGTTCAATGTCCACTGGGTCTGGACGATGTATGTTCAGTGTCCACTGGGTCTGGGTGATGTATGTCCAGTGTCCACTGGGTCTGGGCGATGTATGTTCAGTGTCCACTGGGTCTGGGCGATGTATGTCCAGTGTCCACTGGGTCTGGACGATGTGTGTTCAGTGTCCACTGGGTCTGGGCGATGATTGTCCAATGTCCACTGGATTTGGGCGATGTATGTTCAATGTCCACTGGGTCTGGACGATGTGTGTTCAGTGTCCACTGGGTCTGGACGATGTGTGTTCAGTGTCCACTGGGTCTGGGCGATGATTGTCCAAAGTCCACTGGATTTGGGCAATGAATGTTCAGTGTCCACTGGGTCTGGGCGATGTATGTCCAGTGTCCACTGGGTCTGGGCGATGTCTGTCCAGTGTCCACTGGATCTGGGCGATGTCTGTCCAGTGTCCACTGGGCCTGGGCGATGTATGTCCAGTGTCCACTGGGTCTGCCGATATAGGTCCAGTGTCCACTGGTTCTGGGCGATGTCTGTCCAGTGTCCACTGGGTCGAGCCGCTACGAAGACAAGGTGACCACACCCTGTGCCACCAGCCGGTTGTAACTCTGCTAATCCAATGATATAACTGACCCACGCGCACAGTCACGACGCCGGCCTGGTCACGCGAACGCTGACGTCACTTATTGACACACCCTCTAGCTCGCGTCAGAAACACGACTAGCTTCGGCGGTGCTCTCGGCCAGCACTGACTCTGATGCATCTCGGCGCAAGAATTTCTGCTCTCAGGCAGTTGTACTGAAAGCTCGTAAAGCAACGGTGGCGAGCTGCAGTTACGCTACGCTATGTTATCAATAGGGAGCCAGTATGGGGGGCATTGGGCCATGGCTGGCCCGGCCCTTTGGCTAAAAGGTTTATTTGTTTCATATGTAACCTGTTGCGCGACTAGATGGTAAACTAATGGGTGACTAAGCTCCCCCCCAGGTGGGAATAGTTCTTGTCCCAGGGATGGGAGAAGACGGTTTGTTGGGGGTTACTATTTTATAAATGCAACGCTGCTGTTTCGTATATTTGCAGAACATAGTTTTCCGATGGGCAACACACGTTTGTCTTTATTACGAACACATTAAACACGTGCTAACGTTGTTTAATGATGTACAATTTTTAAGTTTTCCTTATGGAGACCGCGCTCCTAAAGGTTAGCCCTACTGGACGTATCGAACACCTCAGCCATCTCACGGAGTGCTGCAAGTCGCTTGTTTCGATGAGAATATCCTTTTGAAACATGCTCATGTAGAACCGGCCTCTCATGCCACGTGTCTATAAATGTAGCCTCTCTGTCTTCATCCAACGACTCAACCATCTGTTTTATAGATATAGAAGCGATCAAGTCAGTTTAGATATAGAAGCGATCACATCAGTTTAGATATAGAATGGATCACATCAGTTTAAATATAGAAGCGATCATATCAGTTTAGATATAGAAGGGATCACATCAGTTTAGATATAGAAGGGATCACATCAGTTTAGATATAGAAGGGATCACATCAGTTTAGATATAGAAGGGATCATATCAGTTTAGATAAAGAAGGGATCACATCAGTTTAGATATAGAAGGGATCACATCAGTTTAGCGATTGCCAATTCACGATGTATTTAATAATCAACACAAAGATCTCTTGAAATTCAAAACACTGTAGACAATACACGTATATTCAATAATCAACACAAATTTCTCTAGAAATAAAAAATATTTTAGATAATACCTGAATGCACATTTATTTTGTTACTATATGTTTAATAATGTATTCAGTGCATTACACTTTGTATTTAGATTTGTGTTCAGTTAAAGGAATAGTAGTATTCGTTCAAATCCATTGATCCCCCACAGACAGAATGCACACCAAAACATGCGGTCACACGCTCTTGTTACTCGAGGCGGACGTCGCGTGTATCGGCGGGAAAATCAATATTGCCTGGAAACACGGATGGCCGCATGTGCACGATGCGACCAATAAAGCCAAACGAATGAAAGTTGATACAAAAAAAGATGTGGCAATGCCACAAAACTATTGCCATAACCACGGTCGTATGCTGTGCTATGAATTGTTAGACACGTTTTTATTACGCAATTCGTGACAGACTCGCATGCATTCGCACAAGTAGATCTAGAATAATTTCCGGAACTATTGGCGATGGCGAATTTTTAACAGACGCAGGTAAATTATGACCTGTGTTTGTCGGTAATTGGCCAAATTGGCGAAAGCCTTCACGCAATATGTTACACGAGCCGGCACGCACTACATTGTAAAATAATACACCTTATTTATACACTCATGTCCAGGGTAAGACCCTGTTCAGGAGTGTTATAATACTTATATAAACATTCAATTTGTTATGCAATTAACGTTAAGTTGATTATAATATGTAATCAATTATTAAAGGCCGTGCGCTGTACCACATGATGGGAGATATCGACTCAGCCATATATATGGGACGGCCTGCTTGCCATGCCAACTGACAAGCAGAAGAACCAATCCCAGAATTCAGTTCTTGTTGAAGGAAACCGTAAAATATGGGTTGCGAGTTTTATTATTGTTACATTGACGAAGTGCATTGCGAAGAATGTCTTCTGTATTGGAGCATTCACTGACCATTCGCGTTTCAACGCGGTGGCTATTACATTGAACGTTTCAACGCGGTGGTCAGTGCATGGTTACACTGAACGTTTCAATGCGGTGGCTATTACACTGAACGTTTCAACGCGGTGGTCAGTGCATGATTACACTGAACGTTTCAAAGCGGTGGCTATTACACTGAACGTTTCAACGCGGTGGTCAGTGCATGATTACACTGAACGTTTCAACGCGGTGGCTATTACATTGAACGTTTCAACGCGATGGTCAGCGCATGGTTACACTGAACGTTTCAACGCGTTGGCTATTACACTGAACGTTTCAACGCAGTGGTCAGTGGATAATTACACTGAAAGTTTCAACGCGGTGGTCAGTGCATGGTTACACTGAACGTTTTAACGCGGTGGCTATTACACTGAACGTTTCAACGCGATGGTCAGTGCATGGTTACACTGAACGTTTCAACGCGGTGGCTATTGCACTGAATGTTTCAACGCAGTGGTCAGTGGATGATTACACTGAAAGTTTCAACGCGGTGGTCAGTGCATGGTTACACTGAACGTTTCAACGCGGTGGCTATTACACTGAACGTTTCAACGCGATGGTCAGTGCATGGTTACACTGAACGTTTCAACGCGGTGGCTATTACACTGAATATTTCAACGCGGTGGTCAGTGGATGATTACACTGAAAGTTTCAACGCGGTGGTCAGTGCATGGTTACACTGAACTTTTCAACGCGGTGGCTATTACACTGAACGTTTCAACGCGGTTGTCAGTGCATGATTACACTGAACGTTTCAACGCGGTGGTCAGTGCATGATTACACTGAACGTTTCAACGCGGTGGTCAGTGCATGATTACACTGAACGTTTCAACACGGTGGTCAATGCATGATTACACTGAACGTTTCAACGCGGTGGTCAGTGCATGGTTACACTGAACGTTACAACGCGGTGGCTATTACACTGAACGTTTCAACGCGGTGGTCAGTGCATGATTACACTGAACGTTTCAACGCGGTGGTCAGTGCATGATTACACTGAACGTTTCAACGCGGTGGTCAGTGCATGATTACACTGAACGTTTCAACGCGGTGGTTAGTGCATGATTACACTGAACGTTTCAACGAGGTGGTCAGTGCAAGATTACACTGAACGTTTCAACGCGGTGGTCAGTGCATGATTACACTGAACGTTTCAACGCGGTGGTCAGTGCATGATTACACTGAACTTTTCAACGCGGTGGTTAGTGCATGATTACACTGAACGTTTCAACGCGGTGGCTATTACACTGAACGTTTCAACGCGGTGGTCAGTGCATGATTACACTGAACGTTTCAACGCGGTGGTCAGTGCATGATTACACTGAACGTTTCAACGCGGTGGTTAGTGCATGATTACACTGAACGTTTCAACGAGGTGGTCAGTGCAAGATTACACTGAACGTTTCAACGCGGTGGTCAGTGCATGATTACACTGAACGTTTCAACGCGGTGGTCAGTGCATGATTACACTGAACTTTTCAACGCAGTGGTTAGTGCATGATTACACTGAACGTTTCAACGCGGTGGCTATTACACTGAACGTTTCAACGCGGTGGTCAGTGCATGATTACACTGAACGTTTCAACGCGATGGTCAGTGCATGATTACACTGAACGTTTCAACGCGGTGGTCAGTGCATGGTTACACTGAACGTTTCAACGCGGTGATCAGTGCATGATTACACTGAACGTTTCAACGCGGTGGTCAGTGCATGATTACACTGAACGTTTCAACGCGGTGGTCAGTGCATGGTTACACTGAACGTTTCAACGGGGTGGCTATTACACTGAACGTTTCAACGCGGTGGTCAGTGCATGATTACACTGAACGTTTCAACGCGGTGGCTATTACACTGAACGTTTCAACGCGGTGGTCAGTGGATGATTACACTGAAAGTTTCAACGCGGTGGTCAGTGCATGGTTACACTGAACGTTTCAACCCGGTGGCTATTTCACTGAACGTTTCTACACGGTTGTCAGTGCATGATTACACTGAACGTTTCAACGCGGTGGTCAGTGCATGATTACACTGAACGTTTCAACGCGGTGATCAGTGCATGATTACACTGAACGTTTCAACGCGGTGGTCAGTGCATGATTACACAGAACGTTTCAACGCGGTGGTCAGTGCATGATTACACTGAACGTTTCAACGCGGTTGTCAGTGCTTGATTACACTGAACGTTTCAACGCGGTGGTCAGTGCATGATTACACTGAACGTTTTAACGCGGTGGCTATTACACTGAACGTTTCAACGCGGTGGTCAGTGCATGGTTACACTGAACGTTTCAACGCCGTGGCTATTACACTGAACGTTTCAACGCGGTGGTCAGTGCATGGTTACACTGAACGTTTCAACGCGGTGGCTATTAAACTGAACGTTTCAACGCGGTTGTCAGTGCATGATTACACTGAACGTTTCAACGCGGTGGTCAGTGTATGATTACACTGAACGTTTCAACGCGGTGGTCAGTGCATGATTAAACTGAACGTTTCAACGCGGTTGTCAGTGCTTGATTACACTGAACGTTTCAACGCGGTGGTCAGTGCATGATTACACTGAACGTTTCAACGCGGTGGCTATTACACTGAACGTTTCAACGCGGTGGTCAGTGCATGGTTACACTGAACGTTTCAACGCTGTGGCTATTACACTGAAGGTTTCAACGCGGTGGTCAGTGCATGATTACACTGAACGTTTCAACGCGGTGGTCAGTGCAAGATCACACTGAACGTTTCAACGCGGTGATCAGTGCATGGTTACACTGAACATTTCAACGCGGTGGCGATTACACTGAACGTTTCAACGCGGTGGTCAGTGCATGATTACACTGAACGTTCCAACGCGGTGGTCAGTGCATGATTACACTAAACGTTTCAACGCGGTGGCTATTACACTGAACGTTTCAACGCGGTGGTCAGTGCATGATTACACTGAACGTTTCAACACGGTGGTCAGTGCATGGTTACACTGAACATTTCAACGCGGTGGTCAGTGCATGATTACACGGAACGTTTCAACGCAGTGGTCAGTGCATGATTACACTGAACGTTTCAACGAGGTGGTCAGTGCATGGTTACACTGAACGTTTCAATGCGGTGGCTATTACACTGAACGTTTCAACGCGGTGGTCAGTGCATGATTACACTGAACGTTTCAACGCGGTGGTCAGTGCATGATTACACTAAACGTTTCAACGCGGTAGCTATTACACTGAACGTTTCAACGCGGTGGTCAGTGCATGATGACACTGAACGTTTCAACGCGGTGGTCAGTGCATGATTACACTGAACGTTTCAACGCGGTGGTCAGTGCATGATTACACTGAACGTTTCAACGCGATGGTCAGTGCATGATTACACTGAACGTTTCAACGCGGTGATCAGTGCATGATTACACTGAACGTTTCAACGCGGTGGTCAGTGCATGGTTACACTGAACGTTACAACGCGGTGGCTATTACACTGAACGTTTCAACGCGGTGGTCAGTGCATGATTACACTGAACGTTTCAACGCGGTGGTCAGTGCATGATTACACTGAACTTTTCAACGCGGTGGTCAGTGCATGATTACACTGAACGTTTCAACGCGGTGGTTAGTGCATGATTACACTGAACGTTTCAACGAGGTGGTCAGTGCATGATTACACTGAACGTTTCAACGCGGTGGTCAGTGCATGATTACACTGAACGTTTCAACGCGGTGGTCAGTGCATGATTACACTGAACTTTTCAACGCGGTGGTTAGTGCATGATTACACTGAACGTTTCAACGCGGTGGCTATTACACTGAACGTTTCAACGCGGTGGTCAGTGCATGATTACACTGAACGTTTCAACGCGATGGTCAGTGCATGATTACACTGAACGTTTCAACGCGGTGGTCAGTGCATGGTTACACTGAACGTTTCAACGCGGTGATCAGTGCATGATTACACTGAACGTTTCAACGCGGTGGTCAGTGCATGATTACACTGAACGTTTCAACGCGGTGGTCAGTGCATGGTTACACTGAACGTTTCAACGGGGTGGCTATTACACTGAACGTTTCAACGCGGTGGTCAGTGCATGATTACACTGAACGTTTCAACGCGGTGGCTATTATACTGAACGTTTCAACGCGGTGGTCAGTGGATGATTACACTGAAAGTTTCAATGCGGTGGTCAGTGCATGGTTACACTGAACGTTTCAACGCGGTGGCTATTTCACTGAACGTTTCAACGGGGTTGTCAGTGCATGATTACACTGAACGTTTCAACGCGGTGGTCAGTGCATGATTACACTGAACGTTTCAACGCGGTGGTCAGTGCATGATTACACTGAACGTTTCAACGCGATGGTCAGTGCATGATTACACTGAACGTTTCAACGCGGTGATCAGTGCATGATTACACTGAACGTTTCAACGCGGTGGTCAGTGCATGGTTACACTGAACGTTACAACGCGGTGGCTATTACACTGAACGTTTCAACGCGGTGGTCAGTGCATGATTACACTGAACGTTTCAACGCGGTGGTCAGTGCATGATTACTCTGAACGTTTCAACGCGGTGGTCAGTGCATGATTACACTGAACGTTTCAACGCGGTGGTTAGTGCATGATTACACTGAACGTTTCAACGAGGTGGTCAGTGCATGATTACACTGAACGTTTCAACGCGGTGGTCAGTGCATGATTACACTGAACGTTTCAACGCGGTGGTCAGTGCATGATTACACTGAACTTTTCAACGCGGTGGTTAGTGCATGATTACACTGAACGTTTCAATGCGGTGGCTATTACACTGAACGTTTCAACGCGGTGGTCAGTGCATGATTACACTGAACGTTTCAACGCGATGGTCAGTGCATGATTACACTGAACGTTTCAACGCGGTGGTCAGTGCATGGTTACACTGAACGTTTCAACGCGGTGATCAGTGCATGATTACACTGAACGTTTCAACGCGGTGGTCAGTGCATGATTACACTGAACGTTTCAACGCGGTGGTCAGTGCATGGTTACACTGAACGTTTCAACGGGGTGGCTATTACACTGAACGATTCAACGCGGTGGTCAGTGCATGATTACACTGAACGTTTCAACGCGGTGGCTATTACACTGAACGTTTCAACGCGGTGGTCAGTGGATGATTACACTGAAAGTTTCAACGCGGTGGTCAGTGCATGGTTACACTGAACGTTTCAACGCGGTGGCTATTTCACTGAACGTTTCAACGGGGTTGTCAGTGCATGATTACACTGAACGTTTCAACGCGGTGGTCAGTGCATGATTACACTGAACGTTTCAACGCGATGGTCAGTGGATGATTACACTGGACGTTTCAACGCGGTGGTCAGTGCATGATTACACTGAACGTTTCAACGCGGTGGTCAGTGCATGATTACACTGAACGTTTCAACGCGGTTGTCAGTGCTTGATTACACTGAACGTTTCAACGCGGTGGTCAGTGCATGATTACACTGAACGTTTTAACGCGGTGGCTATTACACTGAACGTTTCAACGCGGTGGTCAGTGCATGGTTACACTGAACGTTTCAACGCGGTGGCTATTACACTGAACGTTTCAACGCGGTGGTCAGTGCATGGTTACACTGAACGTTTCAACGCGGTGGCTATTACACTGAACGTTTCAACGCGGTGGTCAGTGCATGGTTACTCTGAACGTTTCAACGCGGTGGCTATTACACTGAACGTTTCAACGCGGTTGTCAGTGCATGATTACACTGAACGTTTCAACGCGGTGGTCAGTGCATGATTACACTGAACGTTTCAACGCGGTGGTCAGTGCATGATTACACTGAACGTTTCAACGCGGTGGTCAGTGCATGACTAAACTGAACGTTTCAACGCGGTTGTCAGTGCTTGATTACACTGAACGTTTCAACGCGGTGGTCAGTGCATGATTACACTGAACGTTTCAACGCCGTGGCTATTACACTGAACGTTTCAATGCGGTGGTCAGTGCATGGTTACACTGAACGTTTCAACGCTGTGGCTATTACACTGAACGTTTCAACGCGGTGGTCAGTGCATGATTACACTGAACGTTTCAACGCGGTGGTCAGTGCATGATCACACTGAACGTTTCAACGCGGTGGTCAGTGCATAGTTACACTGAACATTTCAACGCGGTGGCGATTACACTGAACGTTTCAACGCGGTGGTCAGTGCATGATTACACTGAACGTTTCAACGCGGTGGTCAGTGCATGATTACACTAAACGTTTCAACGCGGTGGCTATTACACTGAACGTTTCAACGCGGTGGTCAGTGCATGATTACACTGAACGTTTCAACGCGGTGGTCAGTGCATGGTTACACTGAACGTTTCAACGCGGTGGTCAGTGCATGATTACACGGAACGTTTCAACGCGGTGGTCAGTGCATGATTACACTGAACGTTTCAACGAGGTGGTCAGTGCATGGTTACACTGAACGTTTCAACGCGGTGGCTATTACACTGAACGCTTCAACGCGGTGGTCAGTGCATGATTACACTGAACGTTTCAACGCGGTGGTCAGTGCATGATTACACTAAACGTTTCAACGCGGTAGCTATTACACTGAACGTTTCAACGCGGTGGTCAGTGCATGATGACACTGAACGTTTCAACGCGGTGGTCAGTGCATGGTTACACTGAACATTTCAACGAGGTGGTCAGTGCATGGTTACACTTAACGTTTCAACGCGGTGGCTATTACACTGAACGTTTCAACGCGGTGGTCAGTGCATGATTACACTGAACGTTTCAACGCGAGTAGTTAGTGGAAGTTTCTGAAGAAGCAAATCCGGAGCACATGTGTCTGAACGACTTCCGGTTGCGCGCGCAGCCAATCAGAGCGCCCCCTGACGGTTGTAGGAACACGACAAACCGTGCGCAGCGCCCCCTAGCGACTGTAGGAGTACCGAAAGATAACCAGTAGCCATCGATAGTGGACATAGGAACACACAATATACACCTTAATAATAATAATAATAATAATATCACCCACCCCACCCCCACCCTCACCACAACACCTGACCTTGACGGACTGACCAGTCCGAGTGGTGAGCTAATACTATACAAGACGGGAATTTATATCAACTCAAGCAAAAATGTAATATATATGAAACTTTTAAATATAATGCGATGATGTTATATGTAATAGGTAGCCGACATGCAGGGGTGAAAATGGACTATGTGTATAATATGCACACACGCAATGGGAACGATATCTCAATACAAGACGGGAATATCAGTTGAAGCAAATTTTAATATATATGAAAAACGAAGTGCAGTCACATTGGGAATATATATATATATATATATATATATATATATATATATATATATATATATATATATATATATATATATATATGTTAAAACATTAGAAGTATATATAGAATTTTAAAAAGTATACGTATAGCAGTTAAACATTAAAATGTGCGTGTGTATGAGTTATGTAGCATTATTGAAGAGTACCAAAAGATTGCGACGAACACGACGCGAAGGCATATTTCGCCGGATGTTGCACCGTAGTCGGAGCGGCGCCAGCGTGCGTCGAAGTCGACGCTGTAACGGCGACATGTGATCGTGACTGGGTGTGACGGGGCAACGCTGCAGTTCCGTCATTACACCCAACCAGATCCGGCGATGATCGAGGAAAGCTGCGGCGATGTCACAGTCATCGTCCCAGGATTCTGGTTGGGTTTCATTGCGGCGATACCCGAAGGTGCGGTGGTTCATTTCGGCGAGAACGTGGCGCCAACGACCTGCATGCTCCATGAATGATGTCAACAAATCGTCGGCATACAGGTCGTCCCGAAATGCTTCATGCGGACATGTAAACAGTAGAAAAAGACCGATGCACTAATTTCAACGCGTTATATTACATTATCACGCTATCTTAAATATCGTTAACTACTCAAACGATATAGATATAGTAGAATCCGCTAAACTTCGGGCCATAGAAATGTGATTATATTGAGCCGCTTATTCTCTAAGACGACCACACAGACAGGGGCGATATGTTTGGCATTAACACTATGAACGACCAATGGTTCGGTATTAAAACTATGATAAATATATAGAGGATGAGTTTATCCTTCATCGACTGGTGAGTAATATTAACAGCATAAAGGGAAAGTACCCCTAAACAAGGAATCAGTGGAGACAATTAAGAAGGAATACACTTTATGGAAACGTTATATGGAGACAAAAGAAGGCAAATAATATACTGAGTATTGTAGGGCTAAAAATCAAGTCCATAAACCAAAGCGGAGCATACAGAATAAATTTGAGATTAAGCTAGCAACATAGATTAAGTAAAATCCTAAAGCAGTATGTAAGTATATGAACTCCAAACCAAGTATGGGAGGTACTTGATTTTCAAAATGAAATCGCGCGGTTTCAATTTGGTAGAGATATATGTGTTTTGCAGAGGTATTTTTGTTTTATAAACTTTGTAATACAAAATCTCCTTAGATTCACCAATGTAACGTCATGAAAGCAGCATATTGCGTCCAAAGTCTGTTTTTTTTATCTAAATGAGATTACTATTTGAATTTGATTGATGGTAGCTTGACATATTGGCAGCATTAAACATAATCACTCTTAAATGGCAATAATTACAATGCAAAACATACTTAATATTCAAATTCCAGTATAAACTGCTGCATTTACGCATGTAACATGCCTTAGGTTGATAATATGATATTCCCATAAATTGCCCGAAGTAATTGCAATTTGACGACTAACGTGATCGTCCGACACCGTAAGATACAACAACTGTAACCATAATAGCCACACCAAGGTTATCTTCCCCTGGACATGTCCCCCAGGGTATCTTACCCCGGGTGAAGCTATCTTTCCCCCAGGGGGAAGATACCCTAGGGTAGGCATATCTTTCCCCAACCTGGATATTTGATCCTCCCTAATAAATATGTGTGTATGCATATTCTTACGCAAGAAAGTTAACAAATATGAGTCATAAAACATTCTGCTATATGTTATTCTGCAAGAACATTGTGCGTGTTTATTTTTATTACATTATAAATTTACGAAAGACTGAATGATATGAAGTGATTACTGAATTAATCATGATACGTCTCTCATCGAAACACTGAGTTAATCATGATCGGCCATTTCAGCAACAAAACACACAACTCTTTCTCAAGGCACTGAATTAATAATGGTCAGCTGCCTCAACAACACACAGCTCTCTTCTCAAGGCACTGAGGTGTATAATGTTGTGAATACAAGTTTCAAGGATCCGCGTTAGTATATTGGCTTAGACACTTTGCCAATGTGTCCTCGCAATATAGTTTATTTACCTTTGATTTATTTTGTTTTGTAACCACACACAATGAACAATAATTAAATCATTTCACCCACTTCTCATATAAAACTCGTTTGATCACAAAATGTAATTTCGCCTATTTAAGGAAGGGGTCTACACGCACCATATCAGTATCAATATGGAGCTTCTTTGGTGGATTGATATACTGCGGCATTGGGGAATGTCGGCAGATTCCAGTACACACCGATGAGTTTGTTCAAATCTTCAACAGCTACGACAACCACTGGGTGATAATTTGTGCAGTGAACTGGGCACCTGGTGAGTTACAAGTGTACGATAGTCTGTACCGGACAGTGCGTAAAGATATCAAGGAGCTTGTTGATACACTCATATATGACCGCACTGCGATTCAACATGCCCTCGATGGTGATGCAGGGCACTCCCAAATCTGTTTTTTTTTCTATTTTAATAAGATTACTATTTTATTGATATATTGACAACATTAAGTTTGCCTTTAAACGTAATTACTCTTAAATTGAAATAATTACACAGCAAGTAATGCTAAATATTCAAATATCAGTATAAATTGCTGCATTTAAGCATTTAGCATACTTTCGGTTGAAGATTAATCAGAACTGCCTGGTGTAACCAGTTACCAGATAATTTTCTTACAAACCAAGTCAATTATTTAAATGAGTTTCTTACCTAGAGGAATTTAAGGCACTAAATGTATGTAATTTAAAATAATTATGCTTAAATGCAATAATTACACTGTAATCACTGTTCAGTATCCCAATACCATCACGACGAAACGCCAGTGTATCTGGGTTAACCCGTGCGCCCATATCAACCGGCAAGAGCACTGCGCTCAGCCAGCCGTAACAGTGTGGAAATGAAGCGCTCTTGTATCAAAGCTGGGGACGGCTCATTCGCAGTGGCTGCGGCGTCCCTGTGGAACACTTTACCTAACTTTATTAAAACCTGTGACACTCTCGCCAGCTTCAAATGTCGACTAAAGACATATATTTCGTATCGTAAATTAGCGTATATTTCTGTTGAAGGTTTTCATCTACCTATAGCAATTTAATTATGACTATTCCAGTAATATTATTTATGATCGTTAACATTATTTTAACAATACATTTTAAAATTATTATACAAATATTTTACAAAAGTATAAGATTATATATTATTATTAATCCGACATATACAATTGTTAATGTATTAGTATTATTGCTATATAATATATTTGCTATATTAATATTTTAATAATTTTTATTATTAGCAGCTAACATAATTATTTAGATATTTCCTTATTTAGTAATTTTACACTATTTTATTGTTGTGTTTATTTTAAGTTCTTATAACTAGTAGTATTTTAAATACATTTATTTGTTGATTTTGCAATTCTACACTATTTTATGTGCTTTAAAATGTTGTTAAGCGACACGAAAAATGTTGGGTCAGGCGCTATACCAAATACAATGTATGATTATAATTAATTATAAAGTGCTGCATTTAGGCATTTAAGTTATTGTTGGTGATTCATCAAAACTTACTTTATCAACCGCATTATACAGAAATGTCAGAGACGAAAAACATAATGTACTTTTGGGGTCAACTGTAACCATGTGTAGACGTTTACGTTATTATGTAGATGGATCTTTCTACCACAGTACTCGTTGATCAAATGAACCCTCCAGTGAGGGCAACACAACTGACTGTGGGTTGATGGCTATTGCTGCAGCAATATAATTATGGGGCCAACGCCGTGCCTTCAACTTTAATGTGAACATTTTGAGAAAGCACCTGGTCACTTGTTTGCCGAGACACCACACCGAGTGCACAATGAAAGTCGTTTTATATTTGGGGGCTTGGTAACCTTCCTCGTCGCCAGTTTTAGCGTATTATTAAATGACGAGACAAGCTTACAACAAATGTTGTTATGCAAAAATAGAAACTCGTAAACGACTGATATATTATTACGATCAAGGGAATTATAAAGGTATGACGACTAAAATACCACACAGACTGGGGCGATATATTTGGCACTAGCACTATGACCGACCAATAGTTACGTTTATAAAATATATTAAAAAGCTAGAGGATGAATTCATCCCTTATCGACTAGTGTGAACTATTAACATACATAAAGGGAAAGCACCCATCAACAAGGAATAAAAAAAAATTAAGAAGAAACACACTTTATGGACGCTTTATATTGACACAGAAAAGGAAATACTAAATTTAATATTGCAGGGTTAGAAATCAAGTCCTTAAAACAACAGGAGGATACAGAAGGCAATTGAGATAAAGCTAGTAAGATAAGTTAAGTCAAATCGTAAAGAAGCATGGTTGTATATAAACTCCAAACCAAGAAACGGGAAAGTGTTTCAAGCATAAGCATCGACCCTAATTATCCTAAATCTAGACTCACGTACTCTGATAGGGAGTTTATACTATAGTTATATGCATCAATAGCCTCATTATTACTTATACTGTGAGGGCTAGTTATGTTATCTCGGTTGAGATCTTACATTACTTTACCATTATTTATATATTTTGACATCAACATATAGTCCGAGTCTTTAGCTTGACAAGATACTACAACTGGATAAGTCTGAGCTTAGTCTGCGTTCCAAGACAATATTGTCTGTGAAGTTTATGTTTTAGTGTATAAGTAATATTTATTTTACCGCTGTTTTTTTCGTAGCTCAGTGTGTTTTTCATATCCACTGTCAAACGCTCTTATCTAATATTTTGGCAATAGTAAAATGATGCAACTCAGTATATAATGATATGAGTTATGAACTTAATTGATGAAATAATAATATTATTAATTAGGCGATAGGTCAAACAATAAAAAATGGGCAATAGTATGTTGTGTTTTGTATATATCGTGATAAGATGTACGTAGTGCATATCTGGCAATACGGTCCCAATGCATATGGGGCAAGACGGTTATTATGTCTTATCCCGCACGTACGTGGTCATACTGTATAAACATGTATTACTCACGCTCAGTTATGGTTAGTACATTTTAGTATAATATGAGAGTTGCATAATTTACGTTATGCTAGCCTGTAGGTTCTAATTATAATACAATATTACTATGCCTATTTTAAACTATGTATGGATTGCAAGGTGTATATTATATATTAACTACAATTTAATTTTTTTAACACCTATGATAGCCTAACATATTGCTATCATGCAGTTTGCATGTACACGTTTTACTTTTAGGAAGAGGTTCGTTTATATAAGCGAAAACAAGGGGAGGGTGCTGTTGATAAGGCATAGGGCCATCTCTTCCCAGGGAGGAGGCAAGCTATTGTTTTGGGTACACTTGCTATTAAATGCAACTCATCCAGGTTGTCAATTAAAACAATATTTTCCAATGGGTAATACACCGTTTACAACATGTCATGTTAACGTTGTTTAATTGTGTACAATTTGAAAGTGTTCCTTGAGGTGACGCCCTGCCCCAGGTTGCCCTTCATTTGGCTCGTCCTTAATATGCGTGGCTGTTGTCGTTGGCCATCTCGCTCTGGATTGTCTGTTAGGTTTACGAAGTGTGGACTGTAGTAACTGTCTGACGGAAACGGGAAAGATGAACACAACCGGAAGACACGCTCCATGTGCAGTATAACCGGCAAGTATTACGTTTTTTACTGCCCTCTCAACTCGAGCCCTTCACTTTATGCTACATTTCAGCGAATCATCATGTTTATTACGTTCAACTGCGACAATCTTTCGTGCTCATGTTGAAAAGTTCGATTAGTGTTTGAATGGTCGTTATTTGATTAGAGCATGTCAAGTTGATAATAGTTGCAATGGAACCTCTCCAGCGAACTCCTGCAGTGTCCGGAAAGTTTCTTAATGGACGAAGTGTTCTCCTTGAAAAGCGGAGAAAGCATTATATTTAGGTTTTATCTTCTTTTTTATAGCTATTTAATGTGTTGTCAAGTTTTATCTTCAAGATAATTATCAGTAATAAGCATCGAATGGCGGCGAAGTTACTTGTGACGTCGAAGTAACATTTGCATGCGAGGTACTTGATTTTCAAAATAAAATCGCTGGGTTATAATTTGGTAGAGATTTAACAAGATTTAACAAGATTTGCCATCCAAGCCAAAGGCCAAAATGGCAAGTGGACAAGGAAGCTATTGGCTTATCGAGAGTCCAACAATGTTCATCTACTTATAACCCGCTCTCCTGAGATATGTGTCAACCTTGTCTTTAAACATATTCATGCTGCTAGCAGTTACACAATATGTAGACAATTTGTTCCATTCATTTATTGTCCTCTGTGAGAAAGAGTGCTTCCTGGTGTCCAATCTACATTGATCCTTTACTAATGTTACCTCATGTCCTCTAGTTCTGCTATCCTTCTTGAGTGAGAAAAACATATTTCTATCAATATTTTCATACCCATTCAATATCTTAAAAACTTCAATCTGATCTCCTCTTAACCTCCTTGTCTCTAGAGTTGTTAAACCACATTCTTTCAGGCGTTCTTCATAACTAAGGTCTCTCAGTTCTGGAATCATTTTAGTTGCTCTAATTTGTATGCGTTCAAGCGTATCTATATCCTTCTTACGATATGCTTGTATACAGTATTATAAATGTGGTCTAACTATATAACTGCTTTCCCTTGTATGTTGTGTTTCTTCTAATCAATCCAACAATTTGATTACCCTTTGAAGCTGCAATACCACACTGTCCTGAAACTTTCATATCAGCGCTTATTGTAACTCCTTTTTCTTTTACAGTAGTACCCAGAACAGTATCTCCCATTTTATAGTTTACATTCAAGTTCCCATGACCTGTATGTAGGCATTTACATTTCCCAAAATAGAACAACATCTGCCATTTCTCAGACAATTTGACTATTCTGTCTAGATCGTTTTGTAAATGTTGTTTATCACCATCAGTATTAACCTTTCTAAACTATCTTGATGCATTGTTCTCAATGTAAAACCAACGTGTGGTGCAACATCCTTGGTGCAATAATCTTCAATTGTAGACCGACTTATTGCAATAATGTGTCATAATGATTCGACTTAATGTGGTGGGCGTGACAGTTTTTTGAGTGAGGTGATCAAAATACAAAATGCAAGCCCATTGGTTATTCATCTGATATGGAGTCACGTGACATCGCATTTATAAAGGCGTTGCGCGCAAAGTAAAATATTCACTGCGAAACAGCACAGACATACAGACGAGCAATACCCAGGTACGTGACAATTTGACGTTTTAACTAATTTCAATGCTATAGCGATATATTGTTTTTTCTTACATTATCTTGTTTCAAAACACATTTACAATATCCAGTTTGTTCATCCATAGTATTACTGTAGGACTGTATGTATCAATATAATAGGAACTTTTCTAACTGATTCCAATTGTATACGTTCGATAGCCTGACGTTGCCATACAAGTAAACTTTCGCATTTTCTTGAACTACATAGCAGCATGTATACTATAGCATTGTTTGAGGCTGCATTATTTTTCCCCACAGCTTCCTTTGCATACGGCATACTTTTTTCTCCAAATTCCGCGGGATTGAGAAAATGTTGTACGAAGGGTAGTTGGCAGATATGTAGTGTCTACGATATGCGTAATATAAGTCAAAAGTCTGCTTCAGTTCATTCTTAAGAACGCATCGTGAAATCAATCCCGGCATAAAAAGTATATAAAAATGTGTGCATTGAAAACTCGCATAGCTCAAAGTGATGTATTAGATATAGACGCTGTTCTCAGTAGAACTACTTACAGATGCCGTTTCACATTACCGGGTAAAACAAGAAGTTGTTAATATAAATACTTATAATATATATATATATATATATATATATATATATATACACACACACATATATATATATATATATATATATATATATATATATATATATATACACACACACACACATGAAGGTAAATAGTAATATGTCTTTATTTAAGAAACACATGTATGCATAAAAATCGTACATGCATGTATGCATGCGTTCATACATACATATATACATACATGCATACATGCATACATGCATACGTGCATACGTATATACATGCCCACATGTATACATGCATGCATGCATGCATACATGCATACATACATGCATACATACATACATGCATACATACATACATACTTACATATGCATTCAAAGGCTCACGGACGTAAGCACGCTCCCACGTACGCACAAACACAGTCACGCGCACACGCACGAACGCACACAAAAACACACGCACGCACGAACGCTAACACACACACCCATGCACGCACGTACGCACGCACGCACGCACATACACACTCACGCACACACACACACACAAACGCACACACATACTCACATACTCACATACTCACACACACACACACACACACACACACACACACACACACACACACACACACACACACACACACACACACACACACACACACACACACACACACACACACACACACACACACACACACACACACACACACACACACACACACACACACACACACACACACGATATTAACTCAATGTTGTTCGTCGTGTTTCGTAGGTGACAATTGAAAAAGTGAAATGGCGAATGTACGTGGACTGCTGGTGTTGAGCCTCGTGTGCTTGCTGCTGTGTCAGGTAATGTTGAAAGTATCATTCCATATGTTTAGAAATATGTAATTTTGCACATTTATTTTAAAGTATACTTGTTTCAGTACATGTTCAGTAGATTTTCCAGCTTGTTAGGAGAATGTTCTACATTATGGAATGCCTAGTAAAGCATTTGCGAGGATCGCAATATAACTAGTGTTCACCACATGAGCGTATCCTTTGTTCTTAAGCATACACTACATATTTTAGATGAATATATTTTCAGTAACGTGCACTGCGAGTGCGTATAATATCACAGTGTATTTTCATTGTTTAGATGATGTCACTGAGTGAAGCCTGCACTAAAAAGAAGTAAGTGACATAAACGTAGTGAGCCGATAAGCATCAGAAAATATATGTGACACTTGCAACACCCCATCTTTGTCGTCAGCGATCATTAACGGAACCTGTTGTGGTGTCGCATGATCACGTTGGTGGCCATATTGTAATTATTTCGGGTAAATTATGTGAATATCATATTCACTGCCTGCATTTAATATCGCATCCGCATATTTCTATACTACAAACACGTTCTCCTCGTTTTGTCTACGCATATATAATTGCTGCTGAATAATTGTATTGTTGTTGTTTATTGGAGTATTTTGTTCTCCTTCAGGTGTAACGTCCGTGGGTGCAACACTTTCTGCTGTCCTACTTTGTCTAAATGCAGCCTAGCCTGCATGTGTATTTGGGGTCGTTCGACGTCTACGGTTAGTTGATTGCTAGGGGACCCCATAAGCCGCCTCTGTCCGTCATATATGAATTGTATTATTTATTATGTCATAGTAATTTTGTATTTATATAGCGCAATTTCCTTCAGTTAAATGCGCAAATACATATACTTTATTCACATTTTATTCCACCCTTCCTTCCTTCCTTCACCTCCTCCTCTCTCTTCCTTCCTCTCTCACTCCCTCCCCCTCTCTCATCCCGCCCTGACTCCCTCCGTCTCTTCCTGTGTCCCTTTTTCTGTTCCTCAATACCAGGTCTAGTCAATTCACAATTGACGCTTATTTGTCATATGCCGATATTGAAAGTTGCCAAATTGGGCAAAGTGCCGAAATATAATTTAGCAAATACTATTCATCAAATTGTCAAATTCACTCTCTTCGCACGGTATTGTTTTACAAAGTCACTCGTTTTATTTCAGCCAAAGAAGTGTTGAGTGATCTCCAGCATAGAGATTCCTTCTCAAGTCTGCCGCACACAGCATGACACCTGTCTTAGGGCGACCGTGGAGTACATGAAAGCGCCGTGTACTTCGTACGACCAAACAACGTACAGCTTCTACCAATATCCTATAACTTACTGAAAGATACCGCTACTAACTTGTATTATTCTAGCCAATATGCCTACAGAAGAAAAACAGTTGCGGTGATATTTCGAAATGATACATTTGTTCTTTGTTAACATATGTTTCTCGTCATATTAAAGGTTCTTTCAGTGACTATTGTTCGTGTTTCTTTAGAAGCATACACCTGTTTGTATTGAACGCAGCACTTAGTAAGCAGAATACGCACATAGCGTGCTGGGCCTTCACAACCGACATTAGACTCTCTCCGAAAGTTCTCCTGACAAGCCAGCATTGTTTGTTGACATTACTTGTAGTATATTGATGCAAAGCGTTTTACTACCATGTGTAGTTTACTATTGAACAACATGCATGATCCAAGGCAATACATCTTAATAATACAATATTTAATAACATAAGCTGGATAGCCTAACGCTTTTAAAACTATTAAATAATTTTGTAGCTAAAAGTCACATACATAATAGTGTTCTGTGTTAAAACAATTTATGCATTTAGTTATTTCAGTTATAAAAGGTTATTGAGTCCGCGATATATTTGTTTCCATTTTTCTGCATGGGATATGATATAGAAACCAGGTAGAAAGGACCAGCGACTGTATCTTCAGAAAGACAAAGACAGTGTTGGGTGAACGAAGTTGCCCACATCTCGAAACGGCAATGGCAGGTTTCGAAATTCCGTCCCCTCAACCGAATGTCCTGTGCACTTTCACATAGACACCGCGCAATTTAATTAATGAAGATAAATATTGTAATTTAAGAGTATTTCGCTTTATATTTGTAATATGTGCAGGACATATATTGAGTTAATATCAGTATCATTTATAACATCATCTCAGTAGTATATTGACAAGTTTCGAGCTCAAATGAAGATCGTTTTGGCACCATCTTAAGAGAATTGGTCAAGTGTCTTAGGAACATGAACAGGAAAATCAAAGATTAAACCAATTAGGTCAAAAGTCAAACTAATTAGGTCAAAGTTCAAATTAATTAAGCCAAAGGTCAAATAATGAGGTGAAATTAATAAGGTAAAATTTCGTGTTTTGGGTAGTATCGTGTTATAAACCGGTGCGCCGGTGGGCATGTTCAATCGATGAGATGGCACTCTGTGGAAGCATTCGTTCATCTTCATCGTTGCCGGTCCGACAGGATGAGGTAAGATCACTTTCAATACGCGATTACTACGCTATGTGTCATCGGTGATAGAATCGCCACCTGAAAAAACTGTTGTGGTGTTACTGTGAATGGCAACCCATGTACGCAACGTTTATAGAAACAGTACCAAACTTGGACTTCGACGAAGGCTTATCAAACGACCCAAATACGAAGAACTTGGTAGTCATAGACGACGTCATGGCGGAAACGGACGGTAGTGTCACGATCTTGTTCATTAAAAATAATCATCACGCTAACACATCCCTCCTCTATTTCGTGCAGAGCCAAAAAAACAAGGAGAGTCGCATTATTAGTCTGATTGCGCAATACGTGGTACTGTTCAAGTACCCGCGTAATTGTCAGATAGATGTATCCAGGTCGCGTGAAATTCATGCAAGAGTAAAAGACGCGACGTCGGTTCCGCACTGCAAACTGTTGATCGATCTGAAACACGGGAAGACCTCTTCCCGGAATACGCCGTTCAGTACATCTACCCGACGAGGACATAAAAGAACAGACGAGGCACTCGAGTCGGCATTTACGATATGTCGGAGTGCGTGAAAAGACACGTGTTGTGTATGCAGATGCTCGCGACAAACAAGAACGCGAAATTGAAGAAAGCCGTCATCGTCAACGCCGACACCGGTTTGATATGTAGTATCGCCGAGTGCGCGTATATCATTCTAAAAGGGAATGTTCCATTGACGCCGAGGCAGAAGGCAAAGCGACGACGGTACGGAAAGCAACTCAGAGCATTGGGTGTTGCGAGTCGGAGAGCGATCATACACACCGGTGCTTTCCTACCGCCATTGCAAGCTCCGTTAGGGACATTAGTCCTTCTCCCGTTGCTCCACAAGTTGCCACAGAAGATGGAGCACAACAGAAAAATTGCCTTGGTGGACCCGTTTCTGTTGGAGGCCCTCCGACCGCAACCGATACGGTCGGAAACATCATACGAACTGTCGACAACAAAATGAAAGCGATGACAACTTTGCAAGAATCGGAGAAGGTAACGCTGTACAATCGCCACAACGACATGACAGATTTACGCGCGCAAGAATCGATACGAGGGACAGTGGTCAAACACAGGGCGACGCAAAAGGAACGTGCCGCGGGAGAAGCAGCGGAAACGGAAGCGACGGGGTCGTCAGCTGCAGATCGTGTAGAAGCCGATATCGCGGACAGTGCCCATAAAACCCTGAGAAAGAAAGCCAAGCGATTGGTGGAAAGACTTAAAGCCGACATCAACGCGGAAAGGAGCGATCGAGACGAATTCGTGTGGGACGGCATGGCTGTAACCGGAAGCAACATGATGAACCTCGTGAACGATGTTCTGTGAAAAAGAAAGAAGCCTGTGCCGACGGGGTGGCAACCATTCGCGCGACACTTCAAGCGACTCAACGTACCGAACGATCTGGTCGGCAACCCCGATCGGTGGCAGTACATGCATCTACAGAGCAATCACGTCGATCCGCCGAACGAACGAGCCGCAGCCGCCACCCTCCAATCATCAATACCGTACCGTTGGGACGTCTATTAAAGAGTCGCACACGTCGCAACGACGTGATAGTAGATAGTGTTGTGTGCGGCGTGCTGTTCACCGTTGCGCGCGTATAGACTATCATCGGAAAGATTCGCATTTACAGCCAACCACCACCACCACCACCACCACCACCACCACCACAACCACAACAACCTCCACCACAATCACAAACACAACCACCAACATCACCACCACCGCTAGGGTTTCTTTTAAAGAACTGTGTTTTTCAGTTTCCCAATACCCTTTGTGAGACCGTGGTATTATTCTTCCCACTCGGAGTTGATTTTATTTACAATGTTCACTAGTCCTAACTCCTGAGCGGTGTTGAATCAAACCAGAGATCCGTGAGCGCCTTTTACGACATGGAAATGATGAGAGTGGATGGCGGATTTTGATTCGATTGTCACATCACACACAAACATACCAAGGATGCTCAGTGGTTTGTTGCCGCCATAGGGTAAGAGTCTTACTCCTCTGTGTTTTCGCAACGTTGTCAACCATCATTCTTACTTGGATGTCATTCATAGCGATCACGGTCATATGTGATTTTCTTATGTTTTATCCCTTTATTGACCGGCTGTCAACCACCCATACATATTCATGTTACCTTGAGTCACCAGTCAGTTGTTGTACGCATATATCTGGTTGAACCTGTCGGATCCGTTTGCTTTCCTGTTTCTTTTTTTCTGTATACTTTTTTAAAGTGATTAGGTTTTTTGCATAAATTGCAAGTCTCTCCTTTTGCAGGACACACTCCATCAATGTGGTAATCAAACATTTCCCCACTGGCTGTTTGTTGCAGACGAATCGCACAGTCAGTGCGTTCTTTCATGTATTCCCGTGCATGTTTTCTCGAACTTCCTGGTTTTGGTTCGCGGGCATATTTTGGTTTGCTGACCCTGTTCAAAGTTTCAGGGCGAAAGGCCTTACTCTGCAAACTTGCATTTTCTGCTGCTCTGCATGTGTCGATTGTTGACTACAAATATATGTTGCGCTCCTTCAGGAGTGCTTCCTGGATATCACGATATTACGATATCACGATATTACGATATCACGATATTACGCACCCAGGACGCTTATTGCGCTTAATATGGAGTTTCTGCAGTTATATCAGAAATCGCAGGACTATTGCGGTTAAGAACTGCTCGAATGTCTCGCCTTGTTGTTGGTTTCGGTTGTAGAATATAAACCTCTCATAACATTCATTGGCTTCTCAGACTGCGAAAAAGTAGAATTTTGCTAGGGTCTCATCCACCGATCGGGCATCATTGTCCGTGTCGAACGTAAACCCATTGTATATTCTCAAAGCACCATCACCGACCGTGTGAAGTAGCAACCTCATAATCGCCCAGCTGTTTCCTGATTTGGGTGATCGTGGCGCGATGTTCCATTTTTGTTTGAACAGCTTCCAGTTTTCGGCAGTATTTGACTCAAGGTCCACCGGTGATGGCGGTTGTATCCCATGTACGGGCGGCAACGGTGCTGGGGGAACCTTACGCATTTACTATGCTGACGAGAGTGGGTAGCGTTCTTGGAAAAACTCAGCAAATTCGTGGCACATAGATTCGTCGTTCTCGTGATCGGGCAATTTCCGATCACTGGATTTGGTCAGTAAATGTAGCACTTGAAACGTGGTTTTCGCACCAGCGTTTTCCAGCGCTGCACCGTAGTAAGCAATTTTCGCATTTATGACACGGTGTTTAACTTTGTCTGTTTGCGATAGGTAGATCTGCCTACCGATTTCTAATCCGGCTTGACGCCATTTTCTTTCAAGCGCTCTTCGTGTATGTCTTAAGTTCAACGTTACGTCATCAAACCATGGATAGCTTTTCTTCGATTTTCGGGTTCGGGACACAACTGGGGCATGAGTGTCAAGTATATTGGAGACGGAGTTTTGGTACTGTAAAAGCAGATTGTCGACATTTTCGCCGTCATTGTCAACACGTGACGTTAGTGGCACGTGGAGGTCGGCTTGGAAGATATCCAGGTCCACATGACGGTATTCTCGCCCTCACCACTCGTTGATGGGTGGGCGAGGTGTCCTTCGATAGAAAATGTTATTGTGTGGTGGTCCGAAAACGTGTTAGGCAGGACTACAGTGGGAGATGTTAGGATGGCGTCTTCTTTTCGGGAGATAACGGCATCCAGCGAGTGGCTAGACCGGTGCGTGGGACGAATCACGTGCTAGACAAGTCCTGTCGATGTGAGAATGTTCGTCATTCGATTTACCCCCGGCGACAATGGGTCGTCGAGATGAAGGTTAAACCCACCTAACACCAGTAGTCGTCCCGGAAGGATCGCCAGCGATGTCACTAGGTCTTCGAATTCATCGATAAAACCGGAAACACTGGAAGATGGTGGCCTGTATATCAATGCGAAGTACTACGACGGCTTGCCACATGAAAGTTGAAGAAGTTCGGTGTCAGTGCTGGTGTGCGCACAACCAATTTCAGTGAACTTCTATGCAGGACACCCAGACCACCGCCCCGTTTGACCGATCGGTTGAGTTTCTTGAATTCAAACCCCGGCAATGTCAGACTATTTATGATGTCCTGATGTTCTTCTCGCAGCCAGGTCTCGGTGAGGAATAACACATCAGCGTCAGCGTCTAGTAATGTCTCACTTACAACAGACACTTTGTTGCACACAGATCTTGTGTTCATTAACACAAGTTTCAGCGATGTTATTGTTATCCTTGTGTTGATGATCTTTAGATAGTGGTGGACTCGAGGTATCGGCTTAGCGGACGTTGTTGATTGTACTGATACAATTACACGTTATAGTCGTCATTTGTGGGCACCCCCACGGCATAATGCAGTTGATGAAGTAAGTTTTCATAAATCACCAACAATAAAATAACTTAAATGCTTCAATGCAGCGGCTTAGAAATAATACTAATAATAAGGTATTTTAATTGGATTAGCGCTAGATCCAAAATTGTTCGTGGCGCTTCACAACATTTTAAAATACATAAAATATAATTGCAAAATCTACAAATCAATGTATTTAAAATATTAGTAGTAATAATAATTATTCAAAATAAATACAACAATGAAATAGTGTAGAATTGCTAAATAAAGAAATAACTAAACAAATACATTAGCTGCTAGTTAAATAACTATTAAAAAAATAATTTTGCACAATAATTATATAGGAATAATATTAATAAATAAATAAATGTATAATTATGATTAATAATAATAAAAAAATTGTAATTTTGAAGTAATGTTTATAATAGTTTAAATGATAAAATGTATTGAAAAACTAATGTTAACTATCATGAATAAGATTACTGGAATAGTCATAATTAAATTACTCTGAATAGAAGACAATGTTTATATGGAATATACGCTAATATGCGATACGAAAGAAATGCGTCTTTAGTCGACATTTGAAGCTGGCAACAGTGTCACAGGTTTTAATAAAGGTAGGTAAAGTGTTCCACAGGGACGCCGCAGCCACGGCGAACGAGCCGTCCCCAGCCTTTATACGAGAGCGCTTCACTTCCAAACTGTTACTGCTGGCTGAGCGCAACGCTCTTGCCGGTTGATATGGGCGCCCGATTTCACGTAGATAAACTGGCGCTTCGTCGTGCTGGTATTGGGATATTGGACAGTGACTGCAGTGTAATTATTGAATTTAAGCATAATTATATTAAATTACATATATTTAGTGCATTAAGAGCATCTAGGTAAGAAACTCATTTAAATAATTGACTTGGTTTGTAAGAAAAGTGTCGTTATTGTGTCTGGTAAGTGGTTACTCCAGGCAGTTCTGATTAATCATCAACCGAAAGTATATGCTAAATGCTTAAATGCAGCAATTTATACTGTTACTTGAATATTAAACATTACTTGCTGTGTAATTATTGCAATTTAAGAGTAATTGCGTTTAAATGCAATCTTAATTTTGTCAATATATCCAGCTACCATCAATACAATTCAAATAGTGTTCTCATTTAAATAGGAAAAAAAACATACTTGGGACCCAATATGATGCATTCATGATGCCGCATTAGAGAGTTTATGAAGATTTATTGTTCATTACTTTATACAAAAAAATTGGAATTGGCAGGCAATGACAAGTTTGATGTGGCTATTATGGTTACAGTTGTTGCATCTTATGGTGTCGCACAATCACGTTGGTCGTCATATTGCAACTATTTCGGGTAATTTACGTGAATATCCTATTAACTGCCAACATTTAATATCGCATCCTCCCCGTTTTGCGCACATATATAATTGAGGTCTGAACAATTTTATCGCTGTTATTTATCATGTCATTGTGGACGGAGACACGGATGATACGGCGCCTCGTTTGATGAGACATTTTGATGGATAATGCACGTGCCGCGAATAAATATATCGATACCAATTCGGAAAATTATATGAAATACATAATCGTTTGAAGGCACATTATATTTCACAATATTGCCATCCAAAGCAAAGTATTTACATCAAATATAGTGTGTTCATGCATGCGTGACAGCACGCGCGCTTGCATTTTATGCGCGCCATTCTACATTATATTGTTTGACGGTTCATTCCGTGTGATCTTTGTTAGGTGAAATTTGCAATAATAAACACTCATTGTGTTTAAATATTGATACTATGTGAGACGTGTGTGTGGGTGGCACAACCGTTGCCGTCAGAAACAGAAGTACCTTGATCGTGAACGCCGTCATTCCGTTCGGTGATTGTAGCTCATCAGTGGTACTGATTCAGTCGACTGTGATCACTGCTATGGACATTTGTCGTTACGGTCGAACGCGTATATTATTATCAGGTTGAGTGCCGTGGTGTATATTATATAACGCTACAGGCAACACTGCCGGACGTTATTCTTATCATCGGACAGTGATGTCGCGCGTAAACGTCACTGATGTGACAGTTCCAGCCAGAGTGATCATGATATGGGTTTGGTTGGCGCGTGTAACGGGCGCCTGTCCCACGCCTCGTTAGCATGCTGACAGTCAACTGTCCATTGACACATTGTCACCAAATGACTCGTTTAAAGCCCACCATGTACATACCGATTCTTCATTTGCCAACATGTTGGTGACTACTTTTTCAGTTGCCAACTCAAGTGTAATCGTTATCTGTATGTTCTCCACCAACAGTTGGCAAACACATTTTTGACAGCTGGCATCTGAAATAAATCTGTCGATCGACGGGTAGTGTCAACTATTTGTCGGCAGACAAACTGTTGGCGACTAAAAGTCGGTATGTGTAATGCTACAGGGGCACACAACGAGTAGTAGCAAACCTTGAGCCTGCCGAACGTCTGTTTCTTCTGAGCATTTAAGCCATATGTGTGTGTGGAAGACACCCTTATTTCATGTTTGATCCCCAGGTGGTGCCAAGCTGGTTATGTGTTCACGGGAAGCGATCAAACCGGAAGCTTAGAGGCTATACCCTATTTCAAATAAAGTGTCGGTGCAGCTAAAGTT